>WIQG01000438.1:0-105408 GCA_014925785.1 Mycena galopus ATCC 62051
GCTGTAGAATAGAAAGGCGGTGCCCAGGGATTAATTGATTAATTCAAGACGTACGCCAAATAAATACTCGGCGCAACGACAAACCTCAGGCTACCTTCCTGCCCCGCTCACAGTAATGCCGTCCCGCCAAGTTCCACTGTCCGCGTTGTTGATCGTCGGGTTCTTGGCCTCCCTCAGCACCGCCCAAGTACGTTGATTCAATGGTCCTTGCTCAAATACCTCCGCGAGTCCTGACCGTTTTTGGCAGTCCACCACCTCCGCCTCCCCTAGCGCCTCACCGACCCCCGCCTCCACCTCCTCCACCTCCTCCTCATCCACGTTTTCGCACACTCTCCACATCATCCTCACAGCGGCCATCGTGTCGGGCGTCGTCCTCATCGTCGCTGGGTGCTACTTCTGCTGCTGCTACGCCGCGTGTCGCCGCGGGCGTGGCGGACGTCCCATCGTCAGGGTCGTGCGGGTCAGGGATCCAGAAGCCGGGTGGAAGCGGCACGATGCAGGTGTGCCCCCTACGAATAAGCCCAAGGATAAGCCGGACGGCGATGTACCCTCTACGACGACGACGCGCCGCCGCCGAGCTACCAAGAGATATGGTGATATTGCCATGGGTCGGGAGACATCGCGGTGAACTTCCAGGGAGGGCGTCAAGGAACAGGCACGCAGTCAAACGGATCCGTCTGCGTTTTTAGACCGAGCTTACGGGAAGAGACAATGGACGCTGCGAGGTCGAGGGCGAATATTTTAGAAAGCGCAATAATGGACCAGGATTGTGTAGTTTTGTGGAAATGCATCGTGTCGTCAAGCTGGTGGCTCCGCCCTTTCAGTTTCATATGATCAAGGTAAAAGCACTCAAGACCAACACTCAGCTGCGATTCGCGAGAAGCTGACTTATGATTCAGGTTAATTTCTTGTTCCAGAGGCCACTCAAAAAATGGTTGAATCTCTGAGTCAGTCCAAGCGTGCAGGCGCCGAGGCAGGAAGAGTATTGCCAAGGGCGACTGGAATAATAAATCAATAACGTGTGCCATCAAGTTGGAATACGCCCCGGAAACAAAAGATGTAGCCTCCAGAATCGGCAGGCCTCGGGCCTCTCGCCATTAGCAAGTCGTAATGGGTGGATTAGGCCTCCGGTTTTTAATTCCCTGAACACAGGATAAGGACTCTTGATCCGAGTTCGCCGTGCGGAGCGGAAATTGGACCTTAATATTAATTGGACTTTGAATGTGCGCCGGTGAGGGAAGCCGGAAGGCCGAGGAATAGAATATCGGTTTCAGTGAAAGCACAAGAAGATATGCAAAAGTAAAACGGAATACTCGATCATGACTTGGTCCCGATTCGAACGGGCACCCTACAAGACAATGAAATCGCGTCAAAGATTGAAGGGGCAGACCTTCCGCTACCAAGTCATATCAAGGCTGGCTATCTTCATTTGACATTGGAACTTGAAACTTGACATCCAGCTGCAATTAAGCCTTGGCCTCCCCGTTGCCACCCAGGTAGTGGATTTATATACAGCTTATGCAGGGACAGAACTCCAGCAGAATAAAAGACGTTTGGCTGCCGAGAGAGCGCATGGAGGACGATGAGATGGTGGGAGAAAGCAGGGGACGACCCAGGGGCCCGATCGCAGCCGATCGCCCGAAGATCAGATCAATGCACCGCCACATCAAACGGCTTTCTTCTTCTCCCCAATCTGCCTCAGAGGCCTCTCTGCGTTCTTGCCCCGATGGCAACGTCACGTCCGCCTCAATGCGACGATTTGGGAGACTCCCTGCAAGGACATTGCAATCGGCCAGCGTGCTCAAGGCCCGGAAAACTCAAACGCATCGAGAACCGAGATTCGAACTCAAATTCCGGCGAAATTTGAATGATAGCTATCTGATGGTGGAGTTACACTGGATGGCCCGGAGCTATGATTCTTGCAAGTCGCTGCTAGACATCATCGCGGTCGACAGCTACTTCGCGTGCCACTACTATCCACTGCACTCGACGCTTCATCGGCTTGGCTCCGGTTCTGGATGCTATAAGTTGATATGGATACACCACGAAACTGGATGCAAGCGCCCCTGCGATCTAATCCGCTCCTGGTCTTCACCGTCAATTTCACCTTCTCCAGAAACCACTTTGTCCGACGTCCGCTACTGACGACCTTTCCCGGCTCCATTGCATATTAGTCTCGCTCCTTAAATTGTGACATATCACCTCGGTGCCCTTCCTACCGCCGTGCTCATCCAGGCTATACCTTTCCATCGACACCCTCTTGGTAATTCCAGCGCTCGACGACGTGCGCTTCCTTCTTCATTGCTTGCGTTCCACACGCCCTTCCTCTACGTTTCCCCCTGGTTAATTTGCACATTTTGTGCACGTCAACAGAAGGCGCCATCTGTGTCTTCACGCTGCCATGCTCGTACTTCAGGGCTTCTCCATAGGCGGCCCACCGCGATCCCTGATCACATCGCATGCACGGGTTGGTTCATTGAGTTCGACGTCGCGCGCTGCACCTATGCCGCGACAGAAGTGCGGCCAGTCGGCAGCAAGTTTTCTCATTGTGCGTGCTTGTCCTTACCAGAATCTCTTCCGTCTCACAACACCGTTGACCCAACATGCGACCTCCAGCTCATATGGACGATGTTTTCAGGTGCGAGCGAACGTACAAGATGTCCGTTTCCAGGTGCGTTCTCGTTGAATCTTTTCCTCAGCTACTGTATTTCGTGATAACTGCTTTCTGGCCGAGCCTTACATCTCCCCCGCTCAGATCACTGACTTGACCGTTTTGAATACTCGTTCGCTTACTTTAATGATTGCGCACATCGAACGGACTAGTTGGTTCAAAAATCGTACGCCAACGTCTTCCTGAGACTTTGGTCGATTGCTCTTCCATAGAGGCTCCCTCCCGAGCTCTCCAGTCAAGGACCCCCTCGCCCTCTGGAGGCCGTCCTCTTACCTAGTACTACCAGTACCACGCGCCGTACGACGCGGGCCAATCACGTGCAACTCGACGCCATCTTCCAAACCCAAATCCTATAAATTCACATAAAAGCATACAAATTCATCGGGTTCCCTTGTCCAATCCATCATCTTTCTCAATTGACAACCACGAGTCCTGCATCCGGAACCGGGAACCAAACCCCCAAGCTCGCACCGCTCTGATCGGTGATGACCCAAGGATGGGTCAAAAAAGTCGTCATGTCCTGTCTTCCGCCGTTTGCCGCGACCGTTCCATAGTTGACCCTCGCCGCGTCGTATGAGATCCACCAGAGATGGACGGGTGTGGATTTGTAGTTCACGAATGCGATACTGGTTTGTGTGTTCCCGTTGGCGGCACGGACACTGGGCTCATTGTATGCCCCAATGGGCTGGATAGTAGTGAGCGCAGAGGCAAAACTCTGAACTTAGAGTTAGCTGGTAGTCCTGTCAAAACAGGTTCATAGGTCGTACAATGAAGATGGAGGCGACAACGACAGAAGGCTTGAAGAGCATATTGGCCAAACCGAAAACTCGGACTACGAAGGGATGTGTTCGATTGAGGTACTGGGGTGGGGGAACGAACCTCTCGCTTATATGGGGGTCGATTGCCAGTCACGCGATTCAAGGAAACCCGGGGTTAACTAGCGTCCGAGGGAAGTATCGCAGAGTGGTGGCGTAGTTTGCCAAGGGAGAATAAGGATTTCATTTGGGATCCCTTGCCTGTCAGTGTATGTACACTGCGCGACGGCGGAGTACGAGATTGTTACCCAGGGGGCACTTATCCATCACCCATGGTGGTGCTCTTGTAGTCGATACTAAAAGCATGAACGTGAACGTTGACCTCCGCGCTGTGGTGTGGACAGCGAATATAAAAGGGTGACGACCGGAGGCACTTTTGCAATCAATTAAATATGACAAGAATCGGCAGGGATCGATTCGGGGAGCGTGGAGGAATCGTGTCGTGAACAAGAGGAGATGTGGACTGCAATGAAGATGGCTATCCTCGTAATGCTAAGCGGGTCTCGGCGCTCTGGGTTGTCTCCCACTTTTCAAAGGCCATCTATGTCACCTGTAGGCTCCGTTTTATTGCCCCATGGTTTAAGAGATCTTCGATTTGAGAACTTCATTCTGTTGTCGTTTTGAATTTCAAGAACAACGCTTGTCGTCATCTTCAAGCGAGCAAAATAATGGGAGGTGGTGACATTCACGTCTGGTATTGCAGTGCTCGACAGACCTGAAATTCGGCCACGCGGGCTGATGTGGCAGCTTCTGACAGGGAGAATTTCATGAAGAGGATGATTCCAAACTCGCAGACAAAGGGGCGATAAAACTGGCTTAGCCTCTCACTGAGGACACGCACTGGTGATTTTAATGAAGAAGGTGATGTATGACACATTGGGCCGTAGACCACGCCACCTAAAATGCCGCGCCAGGGGACGCGGGCTGATGTGGCAGCTTCTGACAGGGAGAATTTCATCAAGAGGATGATTCCAAGCATTTTGGGGAAAATCGGTCTTTTCCAGGGTTGTAAATCGGCGGAAATGGCCTCTCCTTGACCAGTGCTTGCGTAATCGCCAGACTCTTGATGCCAACCACACCAGAAATACCCAAATTTCGGTTTACTCGAAGTCTTGAATGTGTTACATTTCAGACTGGCTCAAAGTGCAGCATATGATTGCACGTCCGCACTTAAAAACAGACTATAAAAAACCGGTCTGGCCCCTGCCACTCAAGTGGGGCTCAGATATTTTCTGTGTGTCGGAAGACCGGGCTTGGTATTACGGACCCGAACACATTCGGGCTTGACACACCGCTAGTTGCACGCTCCTCAACGGTGTAACATGTTCGAGTTGAAAAATGACGAACTTTCCCATAAAATCATTGGAAGTAATGAATTTTCCCAAAATGCGATAAAAGTGACCAGCTTTCGTGAAAATGAGCGATATAGGCGAAATAACGAAGTGACAAAGAAGGGTACTGTCCGAAAATTCATCCATCACGTCGTCAACCGGTGAGTCACGGCCAGGAATAATCCTCTCCTGTTCATGCACGTTTGCGATGTTCTGTAATTATGGTTCCGTCCGGAGCATGAATAACCCTTGAATTTGAACCCTACTTGGCTTTGTAAAAGGTCATCCATCCCTTCTGTCAGCCGGTGAGGAACGGGGACGAATCCAGCTCTAATGACCACCCTTTGCGTCCTATGTGCTACTACTCCAATCGACTTCGGCGACGGGTCGGGAAAGGCGTCCTGATCGCTCCATATGTGCTATAAAACTGACAAAGCGACGCCGTACTTCCCCGGGGTACAATAATGAACATTGGCCTTGCGGGAAGTATAAAAGGCGCCCATGGTCGCGCTATAATTCTCAGTCGAACATGTTCAACACTAAAGCTCTCTTCACTACTTCCTTTCTCGTGGCCACTATGGTAACTTCAGCCTTGGCGAAGGCTGAGGCCGTTCTCTATGCCAGTGAGAACTGCAGCGGCGCCGACCATTCTGGTACCATAGGAATTTCCACCGGCGTGTGTCACAGTAGGTGAATACAATACGTTGCTGATCCCAAGTGACCATTTGGATAGGCACATACTTCGAGTACACGCCTTCCGGAGGTGCCGGTAGTGCGGGCTATGCGAATTCAATCGCTTTCTACACCAACGGCGCGTATGAAGAATACTATTACTGTAGGTTCCCAAAGTTCGGCTGAAGATTCTCTCACTCCTTAACACTAGTTTCGGACACGAACTGCGAGGATTCGGTCGAAGGCTCGGATGGCCCTACCGGTTGCGTCGGCTCTCTGAGCGGCGTGAAGAGCTTCATGAAGGCTGAGTGAGAAGCTAAGGGAGGAAAATCTATGTTTGAATGTAATAAATGGTTGTGAAATATGATGCCCCACTTCGACATCCTGAAGCCCGGTGATAAGCCGTGAATTTGCCAACACCTGAAAATTAATGTTTTGATTTCCATTGCGGATACACGTGCATCTGGGTCTATGACGAGTCCCAAGTCAGTAGAACTGGAACTACACGCTAGAAACCAAATCCGGAACCGGTTGCGGATGAGTATCCAGAAAACACACATACTGGGTGCCTCCGACTAATATGCCGCTGGTTCTCGATCCTACTGCCGTACTATGGGTGGAAGGTTGCGGATAGTCCAAACGAACATTGGGAATAAAATATCCATTCTGTGCCTATTTTGTGGGACTCAAAGCAAGATCATCTTGAATGAGTTTCAACATTGTTTGTCCATGCTTGTACCAATGAGGCAACGTGTTCGATCATGTGATGACCCAGAACCTTTCAGACCGGGACGGGCCGGATCCGGATGTGTCATACACCCATCAAATATCGATCAGCTTAATATGGCAACCAAGTTCGAACCCAATTTAGGAAGAAGGTCCTTACTTGAGCTATGAAGGGGACCAGGATGTCTAATTGTAGGCAGAAGACCCAAGGTTCCGGATTTCCAAGAATCCTTCGAGGGGCACAAGTAGTGTGCCCAAGAAATCCAGAATACTAGGACCACTCGGGTGTCAAGTCAGGGCCCCGATCGTGTCAGAAATAAATCAGACAAATAGGGAGCCTGCTCAACCATGTTCCACCTCGACGGGTAGATGGTCTAGGGTAGCTCTTGGGCTATACACAAGTTCAGGGTGTCTGTAAAGAGGCATTTTGAAGGGCTATCCAATCCAACTACAATGTCTTGAGGGACTAATCCAGAACTAACATTTTCAGGATCTAAAATAATCAGTCAGCAAGCTTGGCGATTGTTATTTCATATTCTCGAGTCACAGACATGGTTACACCGATGATTAATGTATTATGTTTGTAGAGTTATTTTTAGATGTACAGTATATAAGGTGGGCAGCTTGTAGGGAGAAGGCATGGACTCCTACCTGGAAACGTAAAGCGGAGAGACTAGCGGTCTGCTCCAGCGAGTACAGAAGGGCGGAACCACCAGCTTGATTCATCGAGGCTGTCCTTGGGGGCGTGCTTGTATTTTCGAGTTATTATCAATCTATCAGCTTTTCGGGATATTCCCTCGCGTGTTCTGCATGCACGTGTGTGTGTGTTCTATGTGATCCTGCTTGTACGTGTACGTGTTCTCCGTGTTACTTGTGTGTGTCCTACGTGTTTTGCGTGCCCTATGTGTGTTCCGAATTTGTTGCGTGTTGCGTGTCAAATTGGTTCACTGCTCCTGTCTTACAAGGTTAGAGTGGGTGACCCAGAGTTGCAAAACTATAAATTGAACCATTGTCTGCGGACGATCCTGGATTTGCTTGCTGCGATCCGCAAATATTAAACAACTGTTCCTGTGTATCTTCTATCGGTACACAAAGACCCGTACTCGGTCGCACTCTCTGGGATTGCATCCGGAATCACTAGTGGAGTTTGGTTGGTTGTTGTTTTAGGGATTTGTGTTGGTTTCAGGATTTGTGAATCCTGAACTAGAGCGCACTTCTTCATTGCATTCAGCCTGTTGGATTTGCATTGTAGTGGGTTTCACCCATAGACCGCCGGCACACGTTTCACCGGTATCTCCAAATGAAAGCAAAATCGAATTCGAAGTTGATGAAAGCATATGGGACACAGACGTCCTGTACAAGGGAACTACCACGGTTTAGAGTGGGCCCCATGATTTCTGGGTGCAAATTTCAAAACAGGGTCAATAGTGCAAGCACAATATATATGACGACAATTTTCTCCCCTGGAACTCCCGCCAAATCGCTGTCCGTAATCTACCAGCGGACGAATATCAGAACCTTTCCATCCGTCTTGCCTCGCCAAAGTCACTGGAGATACCGGAGCAATTTGGCTAACCCCGCAACATGCAGCCCAGAATGTCAACAGCCGGGAGGAGAATACTAAAACGGACAGTGTTGTTAGCTGAATCCAGCCAGTGAAGGGGATTGGAATAATGCAGTCGCTTGACGCCTGTACTGGAGGCTCGGAGACTCAAGGCAGCGCTGGTATTGAAATGCAATACAAGTTGAAATAGCGGGAGGTTCTCGCCGGGACCCCGAATGACGCCTAGGAACAAATATATCACTTCATACCTATCATACACCTGCATCTCGCACGCTCCCTGCCCTTTCTACTTACCACCTATTCCTCTTGTGACTCCAGACCCCACTACATCGACATAATACCTGCATCTCGCTGCAGAGTGAATGCCCGCGTAGTTGAAGTTGGGAATTTGAAACACATCGATCCGCTATCAAGCGACCAAACTGTAGCGCTGTGGATTGTGCGAGCATTCCGGTCATGCAAAACTGAATCCGGCGCTAATTTCCATTTCCATCACATATGACCAAGATAAGGGCGAAGATGAGGGCACCGAGAAATTATAATGAAGCAGCCGCCCAAATGGACACAAAAGTGCGCTGAAAGATCATCCGTGGCTTCATCCCGACTCGAACTGGAGCTCTCAACTATTCACCGATCGGGATCAAGTATTTTAAAGCTGAGTTGTGCCCTCCGCAAGCCATTTTGAAAGATGCAAAAGAACCGGAAGCAAGGCAAACAGAAGAACTCAAGCAAAGGCACGCAAAAAATATTGTCTAAGACGCTTGAAATAACTTGGTCCCGAATCGAAAGAGGGGCCCGTTTCGATCAATCATAGAAGGGGGAAATCGGTCATTCCGAGGACTTTAAGTAAGTATTTAAGTATTTCACCGGAAGCGCCCTCAGATTGCCGAGCCTCTTGCCGCTCGGCGGGTTCGGTTTTAATCGGTCTCTCGACCGATTTGCCATCACCCTCGGAATGGCGGGGTTGCCGCAACAGTGCATGGACTGTACTGTACTATTTCGACCACTTGTTCAGGTGACGGTGACATTCAATTTTTTTTGATGTGTGCGAAAATCACCTTTAATCACAAGAAAATTTATCGCCATCCCGGACATCGAAAATTACAAAATTTGTGAACAATTGATCGAAATAGTACAGTACTTCGATGCCACATTCACGGCCGGCTGCATGCTCGAAGCCTGGGCGGTGTAGGATCCAAGTGGCCAGGTAGCCTGAGTGGCCAGCTAGGCGATAAAAGACAGCCCACCTCAGACTCCATCGCACGTCGCTGTCATCTCTGGAAATGGCAGTGTTTTACTTGTGTTTTACGCGGGTGCGCATTCTCCCTGGCAATATTTGGTCTGCGTCGCATTTGCTAGCCATGCGCCTCCGGAAGCGACATGGCCACTTCTCGCAGCGCTCCATTCACAGCGCAACATGTAGCCTGTGCCGCCAATCTTAGTTTCAGGGTGCTCAATGTGAGAAGAGACCAAATATTGGTCTCAAGGATGAACAGCGCGGAAATTTTCTTTCCGTCGGCGATTATCAAGCTCGATATGTATGTAATAGAACGCCGAGTCGCGAATATAGTAAGATCTCATAATATAGTGCGGTATCCTTCTCCCAATACGGTATGGTATTTCAAAGCTCATGAACCTTCTGTCCGCTGTACGATTCCGTGTCGGGGTATCTCGTGCCCTTACAAGAAAGAATATTAGAGATACAAAAATCCAGAACGAAGCTCACACCTGTGCGACTCTCTGATCTGCGTCCACTGTCACGATAGCAGCACGGTGAACATCTACGGGTTCCAATAAACAACTGAGAATCCGGACGATGTCTGGAAGGAGGGGACTCACGGATGCCGTCCATACGCACTGCGCTGTGCCCCTCCGAGGTAGAACGACCCGATCCGCTGATGTTGTCCGGCCGGCGGTGGTTGAGGTTGGAAAATAGCGTCAAAAGGTACAAAGGGCCGATGAGATAGCAGAGGGCCGTTGGTACTGCGAACAATGAGTCGTGCGCAGGTTCTGAGGGAGCTGTGAAGCTCACCATTGCTATCTTTCTTGATGATATATGAAACGAGGGTGGCGATAGAAATGAGGCTAGTGGTGGACCCGGTTTGGACGGTTTGGATGATGAGTCGGTTGATCAACCTGCAGGAAGAAATGGACTCAGCATAAATACTGAGGGTAATTTTTTTTTTTACGATTGTGTGCCTTTAAAGTCGGTCTTTAACGTACGTAGTTGCCAGATCAGGGCGGCAGCGATGGATATATCTGAGATTATTCAGTACCAAATAGAAATGGGAGGGAAGTTATACGTGCCTGCAGTTGCCGTTGAGATCAACCATATCAGTGCTGAAATCTCTGCTTTATCTCGCTAGGAGCCGTGATCAGAACGGATTACAGATGTGCTGGGGCTGACTCACGGCGGCAAAAGCGCTGAAGATATGGACTGTGATGGCGACAAGAATGGAGCCAGTAACCTATGTGGAATTGATATTTGGGAAGTATCGTTCCGGAGGCGGCCGAGACTTACCCCCAGGATCACGAACGCACATAGCAACATGCAGATCACGATATTTTTCGAGCTGAACGTGTTGAGAATAGTTTGAGAGGCCAGGGAGTGGACCAACTCACAGAGCGTAGACCCGATGGATAAGGAAGCTATTGACAATGACACCCGCGCAGGTGTTCATCGTGACGTACATTGGAACGGGCCAATACTGGCAAGATTGTCTTTTTAATATTTACCCTGGAAAATGACGCTACAGGCGTGAATACCTGCTTCTGAACACGCTCTGTATCCCCTGTCCACCATATTAGTGCGGATCTCATCGGGCCAAAACTTGTTCAATACCCCAAAAAGTAACGGTGGGCTGGGAAACCTCTCAACAATGGAGGACAAGTTGACCAGAGACATACGTACCAAGTACGTGTTTGCATAGTCAGCGACAACCGCCGCAATGCAAAAGAGCAAACTAGACACGACAATGCCTTTGCGGGCTATGGTGTCCTTCGGATGCATCGTGAAATATTGGAAGGACTGGTCCAGTACCAGGCCAAATAGGATAGAGGCTAGCCATGAGCCAATCAAAATTGAACTGAGAGATAAACCGGTCAGAAGACAGAAACCAGAGTAATGAAATCCCGTACCCGAACTGGTCGTCATATACCCCCATCGCAAATGGACCTGGAGGATTAATACAGGACTAGATTCGTGCTTATAAGGAAGCAGCTGCGGGGGTGGAATTTATAGGATAGAAGTTTGAGCCTGTCCCTAGACAGAAAATATGGAAATTGACTGTATCACCAACCGAACTCGCACCCCGATCTCTTTTTCTCTTGGCATGAAGTATTTTCACGGGGATACGCTGTTCGGTTCCCGGTTCTGTACGTTCTGAAGAATGTCAAACAACGAAAAACCGCCGAAAGCTTCAATGCAACTTCTGGGTACGATGAAAACGGGAAGGCATGTCGGCGTCTCGTTCGTGGAACACTTGCCGAAGACATAAAAGCTAAAGAGTCTCTTCACCATGTGTGGATAGTAGGAAGGAGCAATTTCCTGGGTCAAGTTTGGGCTCAAAGCGTGGTCGGAGGTCCAACCAAGGCCGGAGGTTCATCGAATTATGTAGAATCAATAAATTTTTAAGATCAGCGAAAAATATTTCTGTGATTTTTGAGATCCCGAGACACAGTCTTTCCTTTTGGCCTAAAATATGGTTCGGAATTTCCCAATTCCTCCGCTTCACGGTGCAAAACTCAAGGGAGGCGCGACAGCACTACGGTACCGCAGTCATTTTACGGCTACCGTGAAACCGTCAAATACGGTTCTGATCCCACGCACCCCTGTGTGAATTCGAAGCTCTTACATCCCCTGTTTTTTAATGGCTCCTGCCCGACGCGATCGCTCGTTTGTAATGCCCCGCACCCTGCATTAATGAAGCCTTACATTCTCCTGCGTGAAGCCCTTACCATTTTCCATTGGCTCTGGCATGACGTGAGCTTCGGCGACGAATAGAGCGACTTTTATGTCTTTAACTCCAAAATGTCGCTCGTATAGACTCTCAATTCGTGCATTTCTCCGGGCTTTCGTGATTGGATTATTCAGAATGGGAAGTGGAACAATGGGATCTCCCTATTTTGAGTGTGAAGATGCTAAGAGCCGAGATTGACGCCACACCAGATTCTACTCGCCAGACCTTGACTCCACGCCACGCCACGCCACAACTACGCGCCGTCACGCCACAATGCTACGCCAGCTTCCACCTGTTGTCGCGAAGGATCAAACATAACTTATTAACACGGGCATGGGCATAAGGGTGTGTTCGGCACATACTATATCCATATCCTATAGGGTTACTATTATGCCCAATGAGGCTGGATTTGCACAACGACCCTGAATTTTCAATATTTCTCTTCCGTCTCTTTCGGACCGTTGAGAGAAAACAAGAGCCGGCCCAGCGGCCCGATCACACGAAGGGTTTGATGGAATCAACAATTCTGCATCGCCACGACGCTCGGCACCGCTCTTTCAGGCTCTTCTTCTCGATGTCCTCGACGGCCTCCCCATTCCGGTTCGACAATTCGACGACGTAGACGACTTTTTCAAACCACGAGGAAACAGTGCCCTCGAAGAAATTTAAATAGAGAACCACCGTTGGCGTCCTCGGAGTCCATTGCTGCTTCTTTGGATCTGTGCCACTCTGAGTCTCAGTCTCGGCGCCTCTGCACTTGCAATGCTCTAGGTGCGCCCATGTGCATCTGTTTGGACGTCCTTGAATGCAGCCGCGACTGGATCTGCCAGGGTTCAGTGACCGTGATACCTCGTTCTTCACCTTGTCTCTCGACGTCTCTCTCGTTTCCAATGTTTTTTCTACGCTCAACTGGTGGCTTTGACTTTGGCTCGGCCTGCTCTCTTTCCTGTACTTTCCACTAGGGTGAAGCGCACTGGGGGCTGCAGAGAGCGACACATCGGCTCCTCCCTACTCATGCTCTGACCGTCGGATACGAGTACGGGTATGGAGATGGGAGCCGAGTCGTTCAGGGTGGCCAGGTGTTTTGGACGTCTCGCTTAACCCCGGACACTTCAACTCCCAGTCCAATCCGCAGCCTCGATATGCCTTGGTAGCGGGCGGTCCGTACCTGTGCTTGACATTTCGGGATTATTTTTCCTTCACACAGGGCTCCCGTCCGACTCGGCGACGAGACATGCGTGCAGCAGCGTCTGTTTTCGCACATCTTCCTGCGGTTCAACTCGAAGGCCAGTTCGAAACTATTGGCTCTTAATATGAATTGGTAGCGATAGGTCCGCCCCTGAAATCGAATTATTCAGACGATCAGCGTCACCCGGGACTGCCGTTAGATCCTAGTCTCTCCTAGACAGACGCTACAAACATTTTTTATCTCGTACCTCGATTATTTGTACTAACTATGCCCCTTGAATCGGAAGCGGTGTCTAACAACATCTCCGGTAGCAAGGAGAATTCATAGGAAACTAGCCTGCTTGCTGATTCTTATCTCCAGGAGGCGTTGGAGGCAGCGGTGGTACGGGCGGTTCGCGGGGTGGCGATGGGGGACTGGGGAAGGTCCCACGATGAATTGCAGTTTCAACGGACTGCAGAACCTCACTATGCATAATCGGTACAAGTGAGCTACCGCATCTCATGCCATATTTCCTATTTCCTATTTACTATTTAGCATGGTTCTATTCAGGCGGTTGCTTCGCCTACTTAATCATTGTTACCCACTGGACCACTGGTAAGTACTCAGACTTTGATACAGAACAAGAAATGCTTCGGCCATCGCCTACACCGACGGTAAATTTCAAGGCCACTCACTCAGATTTGGGTAGTGAGTCGGTCATCAATACGGACTCCGTCCGCTGATATTCTCCCTTTGACCTGATCGCCCTACATGTTCTTAGAGAAAAAGTACAACGGTTGCTGTCCTCAATTAAATTTATGATTCATCACTTGGCAAAATATGGCATCAGATGGCCGATTACAGGCTTTTCAAGGACGAGCTGCAAATGGAATTCGGCTGGGGTAGCGAATGAATAGTAAATGGGTTATACATGCCACAAAACACGTGACACAGGAAGGAGGACCGTCACTATAGGGACGCATGTGGGCGTCAGAAAGTGAGGAGTTCCAAGGGTTTTTGAGGATTATTCAGTCTCTGCCGTTTTGGACGGGAGATACTGCGAGTTCGGAGGATCCATGGCTACTGTTTGTTCGATAACATTGGTGATCCGTATCCCATCAAGCATCGCGCCAGTCTTGTCCCCGCCCTGTGTCGCAAATCTGTGCATTAATATGATGGACCCAGTCTCTTGCGACGTGAGATCGGACGTGGTCGCCACTCGTTTATGATACCCGAATTTGGTATTCCGGAAGACGAGGCACGCCAGGCAATTCGTAATCATGACGTTGCACACCGTAAACATGGTGCGATATGAGTCCGACCTTTCCTGGTTGTAAAACATTATGAGGTTGAGAAGGTTGATTAAGACGGTGCTCCTATGGGTGTGATCAGAATTGGTGCAAATAGCGAAACCACAATAACAGACGTACAAGTAATAGATTTGACCATCTTTGAGGAGGGCTTTGGAGAATCGGGGTAGATATTCTCCAGCCAGGAAAGCTCTCATATTCCTTTTAAAGCCGTAGTCGCTATGTGAGTTTCCGAAAAGGCGCCATGAGATTGCCAGGAAGACGGTCGTGTCATGAATCAGGAGTGTTACGCCGATGGCACTGGCATATGGCTTGGCGGAGACAAACGTGCAATACGGGGTTGGTCCAACATTTCCACCGAACACGGAGAACGGCATTGCGACGGCGCTTCCCACGACGCTCAGCCACATAACACAGAACATTCCGCGCAGGTATGGATTACGGTTGAAGATTGCCCGTGCCCGCAAGAAGAAGAGAAGGGAGTTCGCAGATACTGCAATCGAGGAAGCAGCGACCTCAAGTGTTCCCCAGAGAGGGCAATTCTTGAGCGGGTACGCTGATACTTCGGTTGGTCTGGGTTATGCAAGAGGGACGGGCACATACTGTTATAGAGCGTGCTGATGACCGTGTAGAGTAGAGCCGAAAATCTGCCAAGTTCGTCAGTCGTTGGCACTATGTGGTTTCAGCAGGCATCGATGTACCTTGAAACGAAATATGCCGCCGTTGCAATGCCCACTTTATGCCCCATCAGAAGCTTGTAATCATTGTGAAGGTTTGACAAGACGTCCCAAATCATGGCCTAGAGAAAGCAAAATTTGCAAACGGGTGGAAGTAGGAAGAGTGAACCTTACCCCAAGTGTGCCAACATAGATGTAGATTGCGACCTGGAACAGATAAGCAATGTTCGGCGGAATGAACGCCAATGGGGTCAGTGGATTGAGGAGGTCGGAGTCGTTCATAGAGACTATATTAGGATGAGAGCTATGCAAAAGCCCGCAACTGTACTTATACAAGTCCTTGCCGTTGGCTCGTAAATTTAGTCCCCTCGCATCAGCGTCTATGCAACTCAATCACGACCAGCCCTTGATAGATGTATAAATATCTTTCGGTCGTCTCCCGACAGACGCCTTAGTAATACCAGCTCGTACTAAGTAAATGTGTTCGGCTGCATTTCAACGCCACAGCTGACTGCGGTGAGAAAATTGGAAGGTTCTGTTGTCTACCGGATTGTCTCATCGGATATGATTTCCCACTGTTACTGAACAAGTATTACGCCTACCAACAGCTTAAGCGTGGAATAAGCGGGCCACTTGGTTTCGCAGAGTTCAATCTAGCACATATGCCTTCTGCTGGAAAAGGCTTATGGTTTGTTCGCGTACCTGAGACTTTCCCGTGTACACACAAAGATAAATTTGTAAGAAGATGAATAGTTTCTATTACTTAGTTTGGTAGAGGGAAGTCCGCACATGTCCAACAGCGGGAGAAACATCAAAGTAATGTCATAAGTATTAGGCTAGTTAGGCATATCACGGTTCCGATGAAGGATCCCTGTTTCGTAGCTGGATGCGCTTCCGATCTGTTGCAGAGAAGATTCGGGTCCAGTCCATGGCGGAACTTTTCGTCGTTCCGTTCACATATCGTAGTGAGTCACTGTGATATTTTCGGCTCGGAGCCGGATGGATTTGGTTTGCACCTGCGCCACACGGCTCTTCTGACTTTTTCTCTCTCGTGTACCCAAACTCAACTCTGATCTGAACATGACGTGGTGGTGGGAGGTTCGCCCTGCGTTCCTATGCAAGTTCAAAGTACCTGTCCTAATTTGACGCAGCGTTCCCGTTCGATTCGGGGCCAAGTCATGCCGATTGTAAGCTACAAGACGGGCCGGAGCTTCGCTCCGACTAGTGAGTCGATACAGCGTCAGATGATTGTCGTTCTGGATATTTAGACTACTTATTTTTAAGAGAACATACTATATACATTTTGAAAGGCCACTCGCGACGTTGTACGCCGGATTTTTAGCTCGCATGAAGGCCTCCCTTCATGCTTTAGCAACTTCGCCCTGGCGCCCTTCGCCGTCGATTCTACCGTGCAACCGTTACAACCGAAGCGGGTGATAGACTGGACAGCGAACGATGCATTAAAATTGACTTAAAACGGACCACATGAGCCGTCCTCGACCCAGTTACGCACCATTGTGTCCCGGTGGTGAAAAAAATGAATCACAGTCTCAGCGCGTCAAAGTCGAGGCATGAACCTTACTAATTTGGAAAGGGAAAGAGGCGGCGCTGCGGTCCGCGGAACCTGTGAGCCCATGGCGCCGAAATCCACCTGGATGAATCAAATACTCCAGGAAACAATTGAGAACCAACGGGCCATCGATGGAATTTTAGGAAGCACACCTATCAGCACAATGAAGGATGGCACAGAGGAGAACACTGACAAGAATGACGACAACGGAAATGTCGATACGAGGGGAAGATTTCCAAATATTGAAGGTTGGGTGAGGAAAACGGGTATCGCCGATGAGTTCATTCTGGTTAGCGAGTGCTGTCAAGCGTGAGCCGGTACTGAGGTAGGCAGTGAACACTCAACACTGTTGAACAGACCTGGAAAATCCCGCCTGTGAGTGTCAGAACAAATCAGAAGAAGGAAAATCAAGATGCAACTGAACTCACTATCACGGCCGCGTTCAAGTTCATCACCCCACGGGCCCACACATCAGGGTTTTGACATTTTGATTGCGTCTTTTCTCGGCTTTTTGGCTTGGCAACGCTAGCCGACAAGCTCACAAGCCAAAAAGTCGAAGAAACCCCGTATCTAAAATCACAGACTGGCCTGAGTAAGGGGAGCTGACAATTGTACTAGTTGGCACCTTCCCCGGCACACTTGAATATGTCACAAAATTACCGGTGCAAAGCAGAAAACAAATTTATTTTTGTCTGATGCATCCGCATGTGGGGCGTTACACAGAACAGGAAAACTTGGAGCCGAGTGGGATGCCTCCCAGCATGTGGATTGGCGCGGTGAGCCTCAGGGTGGCGGAGCAGAGGAGACGGAATTAACCTGGGTAGACAAAAAATTGAGATGACTTGACAACCAAATGCGTATCAGAAACATATAGGGAAGGAACATGACAGAGACGATTTCCGCTGAGTAAGCCGGCCTTGGACAACAATAGATCTTTTCTCCCAAATATAGCTAGTGCGACGTCCGAATTGCGACCTTGAGATATGTTGCCCCTACTTGCGAGAGGTATTGCGCCAGAATACATCTTAGGAACTGAATGGCAAGGATCAGAATTTGAATTGGTTTGAGGCGCTTTTGCCACGAAACACGAAAGTGCCTGAATGATTTCCGAGTTCGAGATGTTAACGCCACCGCGGCCATGATGGAGCAAGAGGTGCAAACTTGCAGCAAGGTCCAAAGATAGTTACTATAATTGATGGTTCTCGGTCTTCACTCTCGACATATCTTGCGAAGGAACGATCGCTGAGCAGTACAGTAAGGGAGCGAGGACCGCCATTTGATTGCGAGAGGTCTTGCAGACTAGGACGGTCGTTCTGCACCAGCGAATAGCAGGATCATGATGGGAGGAAGGCCTGGCTTTTCAGCGGGCCTTGAGCGTGCGATCGTGGGCCGTGTGATCGCTTTGAATACAGCCGCACCGGAATAAAATGGAATTCTCCCGAGCTAGAAACTGATTGAGGTCACTGTCTCGGAATAGATACGAGAAAAACAGACCAAATTGGTTAGGTCCAAAGCGCTATCTGTGATGGGTGGGAAAGAAAAAATGTCAAGTTGAGGTAATCATGTTCAATGCGCACACACCGGCGGAGAATCCGGTTAATATGCGAGGTACATGACGTGGGCGCGAAGGGAGACCGTGCAAGATGTGTTCCTTATGAACGGAGTTTACATGTAAGCCAAAGCGGTTGATCAGGTGGTTCGAAATAATCTTTCGGCGTCCTGGATTGAACGTAATTGTCAACGCCACTCCGTTCCGAACCCCCGAAATGTGATCGGAAATAGGATTGTCAGGCCGGAGAAAAGACAGGCGCGCAACGGCTTATAAGATATGAGTAATCGTTTTCGCCTCTCCTCGCCTTTTCCCAGGGAATCCGTGCTATCTATATGTTTTTCGATGACTGTGACGTTGAGATGCGGAGCCAAAACATATTAATTCATACTGGCACAAGTCAGAGTTGAACTCGGTAGCGGTAGGTTGCACCTCCAATCACTTTAGGCCGGCGTGCGCGTTCGATTCAGGTCCAAGGGATATCCCAGCAGAGCCGTATTTTTTTACAGTTCCTTCGTTGCGCACCCACCAAGCGATGCGAGACGGACGTTCCTTGGAGAGACCAGCAAGCCGCCGGCTGCACCAACCCACCGCGTCAAACCGCTGGCTCGATCCGCATGATGCGTACACAGCTCCTCACACACACCATACACCAATTCGTCGTGTGGCGTAACGTATCAATACTAATGGGTGGGTGTGAGATGTGAGGTAGGACGAAGACTGAGGTGTAGGTGAAGCAAAAGGCAACAAGCGGGATGCATGGTATGATATGTATCATAGGCTCGAATCCAGCCTGTCGTACCAAAACACACGTCTGTCGGTTTGCCTTTTGATACGACAGACAGTAAGTAGTCTATATGTATCAATAAATCACCTAAAGTGGGCGAGAAGGGAAGCTTGGTATACATAGAGTAGTATGGTGGAGCCGGAGGGCGGAATGACAGAGGAAACCCGCAGGGATAGAGTGGAGGATACAAGGCAAGTAAGTACCAAGGGAAGGGAAGGGAGGGTACGAAGAGGACCAGAGTCGCGGCCCGCACGGTTATATCAAGCGGAACGAAATACCGTAGTGGACCAGCAGGGGTGCGGAGGTGTGCAGGTGCGGGTGTTAAGGAATAAATAAGGGACCCAGGAGAAGAGGAGGGGGAGAGCAAGGCCGTAAGGAGTACAGCGATTACATAGTCGAACTGGCGGGTGGGTAGGAATAACAGTGACAACGCCAGGAGAGAAGAGGTAGCGGATCGCTACCAGCCGCAGGGATGTGGTAAAGAGCGAGGTGTTGGTAAGGAGCGAGGTGTTGGTCGATGTCCACGTCGTACGAGCCGGTGTCTTGATTGCGAACCGGCACGCACACGCCAGTTACATCGAAGCGCCAGCACCTTGCAGAGAAAAGATCCGCGCAGAGCGCGCAATCCGAAAAGGCGGATAGGATTTTCAAATTTGATCAGTGGTGGCGTGGAGTCGAGAGCCGAGGCGTCTAAGGAATCGAGCTTGCTAGAGGTGACGAACTAGCATGCAACTAGATATGACAAAAACTCCGAGTTCAGGCGCCCGGTCGCGTGGATCCGGGAAGTCGCGGCCACAGCCAGGTCAAGCCGGAGGCGCTGAGTCGGAAATGCAGCAGCCAGAGCCTCCCCCTGGCTGGCTGCTGAATCGTGATCTATTCACGGCCGTTCCCCGGGGCCGGGCCATTCAAATTCGGTGGCGAGGGAACTTATTTCTTGATTCCTCGAAGTCTTGTCAAAGCCCTGGAAAGTTTTTGAGTGCAACGAGTCCCACCAGACCGTCCAATCGTCCGACTCGCACCCTACAGTAGCGTCCTGCACATCGTGGTGAGAAAGGAGGACCAATGATGTGGCGGTGCATGTTGATCAGCTTCGGATGATCGGGCCGTTCGGCTTATTTTTTATTTTTTCGCGGACGGACCCACTGGTGAGACCAGAATTCTGGATCAAAAGCTCATCGGGGATAAAAATGATGGATCGCTCCGAGGACCTGATTGTTGACGAGCTATAAAACGGGAGTAGCGACGTGATGAGCTCTCTCTGCTTTAACTCCCACCAGGCCTGTTGTGTGGGAGGCAATGAGCGTCTCTCTGGGCCCGTCTGCGTTCACCGCGCCAGGAGCTTTCCCGACGTCGATCTTCAGCTCGTACTACAATGATCCGACACAGACAGTGTCTCAAGTTCAACCGGTCATCTCTGACCCCGTCACCGTGAGTTTGCTTTGATACAGTTTCAGGAAACCCTGTTACAGTAACATATACAGAATGTGGTCTACCCTCTCGATCTGACGAGTCCCGATACCATCCCTCAAATTGATACCGAGGACCCGACTCCTTTTCCTCCGCCAGCGTCCGACGATGCCATCGTGGCTGCCGCAATCCGTCAAATCCAGCTCATCACCTCTCCAAACTCACCTTCTTCTCCCTTCATTAACAACCCGTGCGCGGCATGTCAAGCTGTTCTTCTTCCGGCAAAGATCGCGCTTCTCGCTGTGCCCTCCCAGGGAGCCGCCATCTCCGTCGCGCTGTGTGAAGCTTTGGGTTTTGCCGACTCCGCACAGGCGTGCGAGGTCGGACTCGGTCCATTCGGACTCGCGAACGTGGTCACGCAGGTGATCTCGAATGCCGATGTCGCTGGCTACGACGGTCAGGCCATATGCTTCGAGTTTGGGAACGGCGTATGCCCGAGACCTCCTACGACCCCGTTGAATCTGACGGGATGGTTTGCAACGCCAAAGCCGGATCCGTTGCCAGCCCCTCGTACGCCAAGCGGAGAGCGTTTGAAGGTGTTGCACCTCTCGGATTTCCATATTGATCCTCGTATGTCTATGCTTGGCTACGATTCGCAGAATTGAACGTCTAACAGCATATAGGATATGTGACTGGCGCAGAAGCAAATTGCTCTTCATCTCTGTGCTGCCGTAAAAACGCGATTGCGGAATCAAGCCCTAATACAACTCTTTTCCCCGCGCCGCGCTTTGGATCCTATCTTTGGTGGGTCTTCGAGCCCGTGTTTTCCCGCAAACCCTAACCTATCCTCAAGTGATACGCCATATGCACTGGCTCTTGCCGCTCTTGAATCCATCCCTGTACTTGCAGGTACACAAGATACTGGCTTCAACTTTACGATCTATACGGGGGACATGGTCTCGCATGATCCCATGAACGAGCTTTCCAGGGATTACCTCTTGTACACGGAGGTCACTATACGAGCCTTTATCTCCTAGCTTTTAGCTAAGCTTCAGCCTCCCACAGACTTTAGTGTACGATCTTTTCAAAAAGGCTCTCGGTTCGGGTCCGGTGTACGCGGCGCTCGGGAATCACGATACACAGCAAACGTGAGCCCCCAATGTAATGTAGAAGCGACCGAGCTCAGAGCTAACATCGAGTAGAGCTCTGGACTCTCCACACTCGCTCGGCGGAAACCTGACGGATCAATTTAGTTGGAACTACGATCATGTTGCGGGCCTTTGGGAGCTAGAAGGCTGGATCAACGATACTGCCGCCCAGCTCGCTCGCGCTAACTACGGTGCATATGTGGTGCAGCGCGGGGATGGGCTGAGGATAATCACACTAAATACGGATTTCTGGTACGAGTATGTCTTTCCATGCTGTTCACAAGCGAGAAACGTCCAGACTCATACAAACAAAAAGATCAAATCTATTCAATTACTTCAACATGACGAACCCGGACAACTCGGGCATGCTCCGTTTCTTGACGGACGAGCTTCAAGAAGCCGAGGACGCTGGTGATCGAGGTCTGTGGCATCTCAATCCTCTCCCAGACTTCAACTGAATCTCATTCCACAGTCTGGATCCTCGGCCATGTCTTGACCGGATTCGCGGGAGGATCTATTGAGAACCCCACTGATCTCTGTGAGTCGTACCAAGTGCCTTGACCATCTCGAGGCTCACGCTGAGACTTCCGACTACTAGTCTACCAAATGTTAGTGAACATACTTGTGGTGAAGGCCGAAGCTGATCTTGCCATGTAGCGTTGATCGTTTCTCACCTCATGTAATCGCCAGTAAGCTACATATTGCCTCGCCTTTCACTGGCGTCTCTCAATTCTAGTCTAGATATCTTCTGGGGACATACGCACGAGGATCACTTCCAGGTATGTCGCGAACGTGCACACTCCATACGCAGAATGCTTACTTCGTTCCGCCTTAGATCTATTACTCAAACAACGGAACGAACATGTCTGCTGAAACCGCGCAGGTCGTGTCGTGGGTAAATGCTTTCCACAGTAAACTTTGGTTGTGCGTTGATTCGTTGGCAGATTGGCCCATCTATTACCCCTCTTACCAACTTGAACTCGGGTTTCCGAGTGTACGAAGTTGATTCCAACGTGAGCGAACCCGTCGTGAACAATCCCTCCAGCGCTCACCACCTTCCCTTCCTTGCAGACTTTCGACATCCTGGACGCGTACACGTGAGTTCTGAACCGTCACCGATACTATTTCCTCTAACAATAGTTCGCGGAAGCTGGACGAGCGATGTTTCTTCATTCCCTGAGCTCGATTCTCAACTCGAGTTCAGGCCAACGTATAGCCTAGAGTACAACACCCGTGAAACATACGGAGTCGCAGTGCCAGGGTGGGGTGCGAACAATCCGCTCAATGCGACCTGGTGGCATCTCGTGACGGAGGCCATGGAGACGAACTCGACGCTTGTGTCGGTACGCACAATTATTTCATTCTTTCCTGAAAATATGTAATACTGACGTTCTTCACTATTTTCAGGAATTCAACAACTTCCTGACCAAAAAATCCCCCTTTAACACACCATGCAACTCAACGTGTGCGACTGCACGGATTTGCTACATGCGAAGTGGCTCGTCTTCCCTCGCATTTAAAAACTGCGCCCCGGCTTCTGATCTCCCATAACTAACATGGGAAGTCGAACTAGAATGGGTTAAACAGAAGCAATGTTACTCGCGTAGGGTTTCAGACACTTGACGTTCTTGGACCAACTTATGATGTCCGGAAATCTCAGCTATGTGTGATAACATTTTCACTGGTATTCCAGAAACTCGCTGGCGACGTCATGAGCACCCTGGGCGATATTGGCCCGGATCGCAAGCGCGACTGAGAAGAAAGACCGGAAGTGCCACTAGTATAGCCAGAGCAGTAAAGAAACAGGCTCGGCCCCCGGCGTAATATCGTTGGCTCAAGAAATACATTCAGAAAAAATAATACACTGTCAGTTTAGAACGATCCTCCTGTCACAGGTGCGTTCTTTACAGTAGAATTTGGTCCCCCTGTGACCGTTAATGAGCCAACAGAAACCACCGGACTAGGAATGAATTATACATACCCAAGTTCCAGTGCAAGAACTCGTGCTTCCACAGTATACCTCCACCCGATGCCTGGTGCTACCGACGGCAATAGTGTTGGTGCCGTCAAAGGTAATGTCGCTGATCACGACACCTGTTCCGGAGTATATACAAGATTAGTTAATAGCGGGAGTAAGGAGTACAGCGATTACATAGTCGGAACTGGCGTGTGGCAGGTAAGAATATTTATGACAGTGACAACGCCAGGAGAGAAGAGGTAGCAGATAGCTACCAGCCGCAGGGACGTGGCGAGGAGCAGACGTGTTGGTCGATGTCCACGTCGTACGAATCGTTGCCATCATTGCGAACCGACACGCGTACGCCGGAGTTACATCGAAGAGCCAGCACGCGCAGTCCAAAAACCCAGATGGAATTTTCACATTCGATCAGTGGCTGCGTGGAGTAGAGAGCCGAAACGTCGAAGGAATCGAGCTTGTTAGAGGTGACGAACTAGCATGCAAGTAGATATCGACAAAAACTCCGAGTTCAGGCGCCCGGTCGCGTGGATCCGGGAAATCGCGGCCACAGCTAAGTCAAGGCAGACGTACGGAGCCGGAAATTCAGCAGCCCCAGCCTCCCACTGGCTGGCTGCTGAACCATGATCCATAATCACGGCCATCCGCTCGCTCGCTACTCCTTTCCCCGGGCCATTCAAATTCGGTGGCGAGGGCTTGAACTGATTTCTTGATTCCTCGAAGTCTTGTCAAGCCCTGGAAAGTTGTTGAGTGCAACTAGTCCCACCACGCCGTCGAATTCTCCGACTCGCACCCTCACAGTAGCGTCCTGCACCTCGTGGTGAGAAAGGAAGATGTGGCGGTGCATGTTGATCAACTTCGGATGATCCGTTCGGCTTCTTGTGCATTCTCCTGGCATCATCCTGCTACATCTTGGTTCTTTCTGTGAAAGTCGAAGTCGCACGCAACGGTGAGTCGCAGGGGAATGTATTCAGGGCGGGGACACAAGCGCGAGGGATACGAGAGACTACGGAAATAGACGGATACATGCCGAATATAAGGGTGAAGCTATACGACGGATAGGGGGGTAGGTAAGGTAACCGGGTAGCGCGGCGCGCGACGATCCTATTTCCAACACTTTCCGCTGCGCTCTGTACTGGCTCAAGCTCCCGCCGCCGCTTGTCTTTCTCGCTCGGGATCGTTACACAACAAGGTTGCACATCCGCGTTCGACGTGTCAACTCGCATTGGACACCTCCGAATAGCTATCCATCCCGAGCGCGTTCTCGTCGTGCTCTGGGCAATCCGATTTTGTGTGGTACCTGGACTTCTTGATGCTTCACGGCTCCTCCCTAGACTCTTAGGCAGACTGGTTACGGTTCTAGCTCCTCCCCTGTTCTTCCGGCGATAACCTCTCTCAATTTCGTCCAGTTCGCAAACTTGTGCTCTGCTTGTACTGCTCCTCTGCTCATGTCTTGCGTGCTTTCCGTGCCCGGTCTCTAAAAAATATATTTCGGCCGCCGGGTCTGAGCTTTTCTGCGCACTCCATTGACTCCTTTCCTGGCTTGCGAAGAGCTCTCGTTGATTGATTTGGCAAATTCCAAAATCTGTCCCTCGCGCGTCAGTCTTGTGTGGGATATCCTTGCAGAGATGCATATTGTAACGATGAGTCGGGTACGTCCAGCACCCCAAAACTACCCCCACCCCATTTGTATTCTTTGCATTTGATCGCTGTTCCAAACCTGCAGATGGCCCCAGTGAGCTTTTTATCGTACTTGTCAAAACCTATCACCCCTTTTCCACATTTCTTGGGTCCGTTGCAAAGCCACGCTTCTCATCAGTAGCTCCGTACCCGCTTCTCGAGTGACGTTTCGGCGACCATTCGGGCTTTTGGGTCTTTTCCTTTCGATTATCGTCTCGGGGCTTTGCTTATAGATCTGCTCGGTAAGTAGCATGTATCACCTTTGAATTTTTCACTTTGACGACGTCCGACGTTTTCCCACATGATAATGTGAGGTTTCACAATTATTTCCAACTCTCGGTTGCCTGACTCCGCTTACAAGGGTCGTGGACGTTGCGCCGTCTCGTCGCTCTCCTCGCAGAGGTTTGGCGCTCGTAAAAATCATCCCCGCAGACTTATACTAAGAATCCCAGTCAGCGAAATCCAATCAAACAGTAAGTATATCCCATTCTCTGCAATTCTTTGACCATTCATTGGTGTTCTTTCGGACTGCGTAGGTCTCCGGCAAACACGCACCTTTAGTTCTCAGGTGCATACCAGAGCGCCGCGTCGTGGATGGCAAACCTTTCTCTGGGCTCATCATGTGTTTGTACTGCTATTCCGTCCACTCCACCTTTGCTGTGTTACCCAGGTCCTTGCCGACTATTCTCATTCTTCCTTCGTACGGTACACAAAGACGGTACTACAGTCGCACTTCCACGGGATGCAAGCGGATCCCGTCTGCAACGATGACATCTCTCTTTGACCGGGACTACTAAACCGGATACGCCGTTTGTCATTAACAGCTGAGTCCGCGTGATTTGGAGCGAAAACGCCGCCGTGATATATGCAAGGGTCCGGTCGCCGTCCTCCAAATCCTTTCTCCCTACCCCCACCCACACGGCTCGTCCCCTCTGTCTCCCCGCCTATGTTTTCCCTCCGGACCTAAACCTTGTTCGTGGTGTACTTCCCGGGTACTCCCTCTCTGGTATATCTCCCAGTGTTAGTGCTCTGGTGTTGGGCTTACTCTGGGCGCCCAGTGTCCTTCCAACAATCGTTATAACGGGACCGACCTCGGCCGAATTGGGGACAAACGTGTCGATAACATGGACAGCCGCGTCTACCGACCCACAGTGTGTTCCGTCTCAAATCTTGTACTCGAATAAACAACTGTCTGAGGCAACAATTCTGCAGAAAATTTAATCCATCGTGAGTGGAGGTAAGCGCCGTGTTTTGATATCATATAGTCAACTCATCGCCACTTGAGGCGGACGGTAGTCGCATTTTCGTTGTAGCGGTGGATGGAGTCAACTTCGACGTCGTTGCGACGGACAAGTTCCAGTTGGAGGCTTTCATGTTGCTTCCGTCGATACCCGGGTAGCACCCTTTCTTAAATACGCTGGTTGTGATACATTGGATGACGCTCTTCCGTGGACAGCCAATATAATCTCACCTTCTTCGGAAACGCTAGCGACAGCTCCGGAGTCTATGCTACCAGGGTGGTGAACATTCTAGCGTTCTCAAGTTCAAGCGTAGCTTCGATTCCGCGTATGAGTTCAACCTCCAGCAGTATCTCCGGTTTTTCGTCGACTCCGTCTTCACAACCATCGTCACCCCCTTTGGCTTCTTCTCCCGCAGCGTCAGTTAATCTAGTCCTACCAATGTCCGTGGATTTAATGGTTCCCACAGCGCAACCACAAAGCACCATACCAATGTTGGTGTAATTGCCGGAGGTGTTGTCGCAGGCACGATTGCTATCTTAGGGGCTTTCCTGACGGGGTGGTGCGTACGCCGCCGCCGTGCATCTTCGGCCGAGGGGGCGTCGCGGATCGACCTCACCTCAGATAAAGTACACCCTGGGGCTAGCCCAGTGGGAGCCACTCACATCGCAGGTATTCCTTCACAGTCTCGTTCTCTCTACTTGCATTCAATAATATTATGCGTCCATTCAGAAACCACCGCACCCGATGCTCGGGCGCTGGGATCGGAGGAGAAAACAGAGATGACCAGAGCAGTCCCATTTGCACGTATGTTTACTTTCTACAGCATCGACTCATCTGCAATGACCCTTACTCTACTCTTCACAGTCTTCGCCAATGGCTCAAACGCGTCCCTCACCCTACGTTCGGATCCTTAGGCTTCTCCAGAAGACACAACCGAGGTCGGCGCAACATCTTCCACGTCCGCACCTGCTGCAGGTGAGACTATTATCGCTTATTCCTTCCTCTTCGTTTGCTCACTCCTCCCTCGAGGGACCCCTGCGGCATCCAGCAAATCGAAAAACTCGATTGTCTTGCGTTGCGACCCTTCAACGGCGGCAAAGCCGAGTGCGCAGGAACATGCGGAACTATCGCGAGAACAGGTGCAACAGCTGCAAGACGAAGTTCGGCGTTTAAGGGACGAGGTTTTCCCACCTCCGTACTCCGGCGCATGAGGCGCGTTGGTGACGAAGCCAAGGAGTTTAAAGGGACAATATTACGCGATTGGATCGTTTTGAGAGTTTCAGCATGGTCGTGAATACAATTGGAAGTCAGCCACGGGGTATGTGGGACAAAATAAAAGGCAATCCAGGGAGGACCAGGAACACTCGTGAAGACTTACTATTCACCTGTTCCTCAGTGCACCCACCAAGCACCCACCCGGTACCAACAAATATTTACTCCGCCTGATCTTGCGGCAAGCTCATTCACTGTTCACCGAGACGTTCTCAAATAACCTGCACAAATGAAAGTTCAAAAGACCCTCAGCATTTTATATAGCGAGGTACGAGCATTTATATTAAGTGTCTGTCTACGAGAGACTACCTCGGCACGACTTGATAGCGTGAGCTCCACGCCTGCGTTCCATGCACAAAGTGGCAAAGCGATCGCCGTGAAGCTCGCATCCAGCGCGCTCGGATATGGCACATACTGCGCACGCGTTCGGATGTTGCGTCTGGATCAATCGCAGCTGCGACCGTACAGGCGCAGCTCGGATTCGCCTCTTTCAAAGGAGCAAGATCAGGGTCCAACTAGTATATGGGCTCATCCGGCCTGCCGTCGGGGTACCTCAAGATCATTTTCGGAGGTAGGGAATGCGAGCTCCCCGCATTTGAGAGTGGCGGCAGGACGAAATCTGGTTCATTGGGAATGGAGGGTGCGATATTTGGGGAGTAGTACCATGGGTGGGCCACAGACTCGTGCGGACGCAGCTTGGATCCATCTCTTTTCAAAGGGGCAGGATCAGGGTCCAACTGGTATATTGTCATCCGGCCTGCCGTCAGGGTACCTCAAGATCATTTTCGGAGGTAGGGAGTGCGTGCTCCCCGCATCTGAGGGTGGCGGCAGGACGAAATCTGGTTCATTGGGAATGGAGGTCGCGATATTTGGGGTGTAGCATTGGTCGGGGGGTTCGGCGCGACTGTGGACCCAGTTCTTTGTCCTCTCTTTGCTCGAAAGATAATCGCGGATAGCCTGGGACGAGGTGGTGTCTTCCGTCATTCCGAGTATGTCGCGCTTCAGCGGCCCCTTCGTCGTTGCCGGCGCCAGCGTCGTGGAGTGCGCATGCATCGCGCTCGGATACGGCACATACTGCGCACGCGCGTTCGGATGTTGCGTCTGTTTCAACCGCGGCTGCGGCGGCAGGTCCGGGTAGACGCCGTACGTGTCGCCCCGAGGTGGGGCGGTTCGCGGGCGCAGGCGCGGGATGGGCAGCGGCGGCGGCGGCGGGAGCGAGGGTGGGGGCAGGGGCGGGAGCGGCCGATCCCGCCCTCTGCTCTGTGCCCTTGGCTTCGACTTGGACCTGGGAATTGCCACGGAGGGGTGCGCGGGCGTGGGCGGTGCGTAGGGATCCTTTTGGGGGGTTTGCGCGGTGGACTCTGACCACTGCGAGATTTCCGCGAGCTTGCGGTTTGCCCGTGTTTCTTGGACGTGATCCCACCGCAGATTCGCCTGCGTACTCCACCGCGTGCGCTCTTCCTCTCCCGCGCTGGATTCATTGTCCTGCGCTCTTTCCTTTGTCGACTTCGACTTCATGGGCATGAACCGAACGAAGTGCGCGAGTCGGTCTCGCCGCGTACTCGACTGTGCGTGCTCCCCTCTCTCGTGCCGATCCCTGCTCCGCGGGCGTTCGCGCGCGCGCTCTTCCTCTCCCGGGCCGGATTCATTGCCCTGGGCTCTTTCCTTCGTCGAGTTCGACTTCTTGGACCTGAAGAAGGCTGCAAAGAAGTGCCCTAATCGGTCTCGCCGCGTACTCGACTGTGCGTTCTCCCCCCTCTCGTCCCGATCCTTTTTCTGTGGTCGCTCTTCCTCTTCGGTGGTCGATTCACTGCTCTGCGCCCTTCTGTTAGCGAAACCGGTATCAGGGCGGATACGGATGCTGAGCGCAAGTAGAAGTACAACTTGCGTTTGAGTGCGTGTTAGCGAAATTAGAATAAAATGTAAGAAGGTCTTAATCCCTATATATTCAGCAATCCAATTAGATGTTCACCTGAAGCAGATTACAACGAGATCTAGTCTTCGTTGAGGCGAGTTGGGAATATCTCCAACGAGCACTGCTGTACCGACAGTATTAGCAAGTATAAAAATGTTACCAAGGTGTCAGTTTTGTAATACTTAATGAGCTTCGAGCTTCACTTAGGATCACACACAGTTAGGTAGGAAGTCTACGTGAATTGATGGGTAAAAGATTGTCTTTACAAGAGGGGAGAACATCCTCCTTTTATACGTAGAAGTGTTCCTAAAAATACATGAAACCTGGGCTATGTAAATGCTATGATAGTTGAACAACCAGGGTTGTTGGATGAACCAAGTCATCTAACATGTTTAAGTATGAATCAACCAAACGCGTCGCAGCACGGGGTTGAACCTTACATAATCTTGTGATTTCCCTCCAGAGGGAAATCGCGATCAGGTGACTGTAATCAGACTTGGAGTTCGCGTAGGTTTAAGTGCACTGCATTAACTCTAACACAGCTAGTATCCATAACACCTTCGCATCGCCGAGGTGGACTTAGGAGTGGGCCGAGGGAGGGTCCTGGGGTGCGCAAGCGTGGATGGTGCGTTGGGGGTATTTTGAAGGACCTGCGCGGTGGACTCCGTCCATGGCGAGATTTCCGCAAGCTTGCGGTGGTAGCGGCTGACCACTTCTGGGCTGTAGTCGTCTTCCATCGGGATACCTAGGACTCAAAGCTGCTTTTCAATTTAAGCACATACCCAGCGGTCTCTAGTCCAGTCCAGATAGGTACGGAGAGCGAGGCCCAGAGATCACAGCAGCAGAAGGAAGGAAGACGTCGACGGGGTAGGTGCTAGACACCCGCCACGGCGACGCCACATGCCAATCAATTTCCTCTTTTGGCGGGAAGTTCCTTCTTTTCGCTCGACGCTCTTGCCATCACCGTTTGCGATGACGAAGCTCGCTCTTAAGTCCCTTAAGCTGCATTCAGAGATCTCGGCGTCTCGGGCGGCGGCAAAGGCTGGCAACAACTCCCCGCCGTGTAATGCTTACTATCTTCCTACCCACCGGCTCGGAATATACCTCGAAATGATGGCCCATAAAGGTCGAAGAAGCAAATAAGTACGCACTCCTGGAGGCACCAGACTCCCCCTTTAATCGCCGTGCCTTACTCTCTATTCAGGCCTGCGCTTGCTTCCGATTCCCTTGATCTAAATTCCACCTACTCAGACATTTGAATCCGCTGGGAGAGAATTCTACCAGGCCACAACTCATCTCGTCGCGTGTTGGCGCACCATAAGTTTGCATTTCACATGTCGTTTCGGGGATGTGTTTCGGATCTCCGCATTTGCGCAAAGCTGTCAAAGTAAACGCCAAGTCATTTTCATTTGCAGTATTCATGTTAGTCTCTTGTGAAGTTAGAAGCTCTTAACCAAGGCTGCGAATGAGGAAGGCAGGGTACGTGTTTGAGCAGGTAGAGGTTGCCGCCGTTTCGTCCCATGTTCTAATGTTCAATTCAAGTTCACTGTGTCGTTAGCGTCAATTACACCCATATACAGATACATCTTGATCGTCATCTGTACATCGGTTCTGTTACAGAGACTAAATTACACATGTCTGTCAGCAGTGGTTTCAGACAGACATCAAGGGGTGGATTGTCACGGTTGTGGCGTTCAGCGCCAGTCTGATATCCATCTCTCCTTCTCTCGTCATGTCCTCGACGATTCTGGGCAATGCGACTCCACCATCCAAACCTCGGGCTCGAAGGGAAATCAGATTCAATCCTGGGTCTGCCAACTCAGACTTGATACCTGAGCGCACTGATGAGTCATTTGGTCTGCGATGGCTCCTATGGAATTTACTCTCGACTTACCTGCTGGAAAGATCAGAGAATCCAAGCTGGGCTGCTGGGCAATTATTCGCACCTTTTGATTGTGAATGGTAACGCGAAAGAAATTTATTGAAACTCAAAGTGTTGCTCATCTCTTTCGCAGGTGGTCAAGGAGGCAATGGCGGGGGCGGAGGTGTACAAGGCCAGGGTGGTGCTGGGGGTCTTGGGGAGGGCCCAGGGTCTGTATCACAGCAGAAAACGTCACCACTCTGTACCCCAGTCCTGCCAGTTCAGCAGTGGGACAAGCATCTCAAATCCTCAACCATTGCCCTCCTCCCTCGAGAATCTTCCGAGGACGGCAGGCCATCCTAAATGGAATGCATGAGTTCTTTGCTACAGCCACTGGGAAGCAGCACATCTATGTGCTGCATGGGCTGGGTGGTATCGGCAAGACACAGATTGCACTGAAATTCATTGAGGAATTCACCAGGTAAGCATCTCAAGTTCAATTCTACTCTACAAGAGTCTATCATGTTTAGCCTTACGGACAGACTTGTTGTGGATATGAGCACCACAGAAACTGCCGAGATAAGTCTGAAGACTATAGCCATGACAAAGCAAATCGGAAACTCTTCACAAGAAGTACTGAAGTGGCTTGAAGCCAACCAAGAAAATTGGCTACTGTTCTTTGACAATTTAGATGATCCCCAAATCAATCTAAACAGGTTTCTCCCAAAATGCAATCATGGGAACATTATCATTACTTCACGCAACCCGAATCTACGAGTTGTTGGTGCCCATTCTCAAGTCACTGGTATGGAGGAGGGTGATGCTGTGGCTCTGTTGCTCAGGAGTGCTGGGCAAGAGACTTCACCTGATAATGAACTGCTTGCATCTGAGATTGTAAAGGTCAGTTCAGAACCTTGCATTGATATTTTTACCTGACACTATGAAGGTGCTGTGGCATCTGCCTCTTGCAATTGTTCAGGCTGGAGCATTCATCTTAGAATCTGGATCTCTCAACACTTATCTGGCATTATATTCAAAAAGTCAAGCAAGACTACTGACCAAAAAGCCCACTGTGACCCATGACGACTATGCTTGGAGCGCATATACAACATGGCAAATCAGTTTTGATAGGCTTAGTCCACCAGCAGCAAAATTGTTGCAGCTCTGTTCATTCCTCCATCAGGATGGGATTTCAGAGGACATTTTCAGCAGAGGTGCACTCTGGCTCATCCAAAATGAATCTAAATACAAACCCACAAAGCTACAGAAACTCAAGGCCAAGTTCAAGGGTGTTTGGTCTCGATCTCCGATTTCCTTACCCAACGGGATGGAAAACCCAGGAGAATTCCTTTCGCAGTTTGTAGGACCGACTGGAGAGTGGGACGCCCTTCGGTTTAGAGAAGTTATAAATGAAATCAAAGTATATTCTTTGATCAATTTTGATGCGGAGTGCAAGTCATTTTCTATCCATCCAATGGTGCATGACTGGAGTCGGACAACACTCACTGATCCAGATCCAGCCCATTTATGTATGACAGACATATTAGGCATGTCTATTCAGAAGATCCCCTCTGAAGATGTGCGGCTTGCGAGTTTGACATTGGTTTTCCATCTTGACATGGTGATGCGACCAATGCCCACGGAGGTTAGCAGGTTTGGACTGCAATATGCAAGAATTTATCGTCATGCCGGACGCTACGCAGCAGCTAAGGAACTTGAAGAAGCTGTTTTGCAGCAGCGGAAGAAGCTTTACGGTGATGCCCATTTGGACACACTCTTTGCAATGACAAAGCTTGCGAAAACATATGATCATCTTGGCCAATCCGAAGAAGCAAAAACACTGAAGCTAGTTGTATTAGAGAAGCTCGGAAAATTCCTTGGAGAGAACCATTTGGACACCATAAAGGCCATGCATTCTCTTGCAGTCACCTACAGTTATCTTGGCCAATTTCAAGAAGCTCAAAAGCTGCAACTTGTGGTGCTGGAGAAGCGGAAAAAGCATCTAGGTGATGCCCATTTGGACACCCTCGATTCTATGACTAATCTTGCAACCACATATGGTGACCTTGGCCAATTTGAAGAAGCAGAAAAATTGGAAGTTGTGGTTCTGGAGGAGCGGAGAAAGCTCCTTGGTGATGACCATTTGGATACCCTGAATGATATGGAGAATCTCGCAATCACCCATGATGATCTTGGCCAATTCAAAGAAGCTGAAAAGCTGAAAGCAATGGTTCTGGAAAAACGGAGGAAGCTTCTGGGCAATGACCATCCAGATACCTTATTTGCTATGAATAATCTTGGACATACCTACTACTGTCTAGGTCAATTTGTAAAGGCAGAAGAGCTGCAAGTTGTTGCAGTGGAGAAGCAAAGAAAGCTTTTCGGTGATAACCACCCACACAGCCAGCGTTACATGAGGAATCTAGCACGGACATACAGAAGGCTCAATAAACGGACTGAGATGGAAGAACTCAAAAAGCTCATCAAAAAGACAGCACCCTAAGGAGTGAATCCAAGGAGGGAGGGAACCCATTCCGATAATATTGATAATAATTTTCCACTGGCCTTTCACTCCGCATGTTTATAGTATGAATTATTGGGATTTTAATTCAGGAAAGTAAGATACGGAGAGATTGATCCGCCTGCGCTCCGAAACTTAATGTTTTTCTAACAAACCTTCAAGACTGGATGTGATACCGTTTAGTTGGAAGACCACTGCCAAACTTCAAACCAAAGCTCTATACTCTAAAATTAAGAGGCAATCACTGATTTCATGTAGTTGCCTTGGCCACCGTAGACTCGGGGCCCTATATCCATCACAACTCAGGCAATCTATGCCATACGATTTACGGTACCAAATTGATAATTTGATTTCAATGGCTTGCCCAACTCAGGGCTTGGAATGCTTTTGATACGGCTTAGTTGCGGGTCTGCACCGCTTTTTCAAGGGGCACAGGAGCTAAGTGGTATTAACGCAGGCCCCCGTTCGATTCGTATCAAGTTATTCCAAGGCTTCCAGAATCCTTTTGTTTCCGCAGCTTCCCGCTGATCACTTTCCTCAGGCACTCTTTTCGTCTTGCATCAATTTTCGGGGGCAGACACCTCTTCCTCCGCGCCTCCTATCCGACCCCATTTTCTGCTGTGCACGATTCTGCGGCCGACTCAGATGGAATAGAAGACGATTACAAGACCGCATGTGGCCGTCGTTCAAAATGGATAGGATCTGGCAGCGGTGGTCCGTACCTGAGTGGAACATCATCACTGTTTGAATTCACGCAAAGTTCCCCTTCGATTGATGGCCAAGTCGTTGCCCAAGATGCGGAGAACTTTTGTTTCTTGTGACATTTCGTTGTCTGCTTCGCTCCCCATTTATTCCTCTTCGCGATATGAGCGAATAAGGCTGGATATCTGGGGTTTCGGCACTTCTGTTCTCTACTAACTTTAAAAGCCTTGTACTGCAGCTACTTTGTTCTTTGTTCTTCAAATCCCGTCTGTACTATTCTCAGCCATTATGCTAGCATGGGCACAGCCTCGTTAGTGGAAACCCGCACCTGCATTCTATGGCCAGTCGCGACTTGAACTTTGAATTCACGCAGGGATCCCGTTTGATTCGGGACCGAGTCATATGCGCCGAGTTTCCTCGTTCTCGCGGCAATTCGAACTTCCGTGCTTCCTTTTTTGTTTGCATTATATTGGCCCTCTCCTCGTTCTCGTTTGGGATTCATGGTTGAGTCCAGCTGCAGATTTCTGCGAGTCCTTTCACCTTTGTTCGCCTCACGCATACCCACTCACGGTGATTTCGCAGCGAACTCATACCATGTGCAACAAGTTCCAAAATGGCTTGCACCAATCATGGTTCACAATATACCTCGGTAGCGGGAGGTCCGCACCTGTGCTCTATGCCAATCGTCGAAATCAGTATTCACGCAGGCGTCCCGTTCGATTCGGGAGTCATGCGCTGATCGTTCTTGCCCTTTTTTTGTTTCTGTCGCCGGTATGAAACAAGGCTCATAAGTTCAGGAAATCACTGATTTTCTTCGAATTTCTCCCTTTGCTTCAATCTGAACTTCCATCCATTGTTTTTTTTTTGTGTGCGTTACTTCGGTCATATCCGGTTTGTCGCCTGAGAATTATTTCTGCGAGTCTTTTCACTTTTGTTCGCATGACGCATACCCGCCCCGGGCAATTTTGCAGCGAACTCAAACCAGCGTGCGACGAGACATTCAGAAAGGCCTCGCCCAAATCAAGGTTCAAAATCCCGTCGGTATGCCTTGGTAGCGGTGGGTCCGCACCTGCGTTCAATGGGGACCAAAAAGCGACTTGAACTCGCGTGGGGGACGCGTTCGATTCGAGAGCATCACTACCGAGAAGACGAGGATTTTTGTTTCGTTTCCGCGGCTCTTTGCTTGTGGATAGGAGGTCGAGATGTAAGGGGCAGGATAGAAGGTAGTAAACGGGGGAAGGTGGAAGGTGGGGAGGAAGGGAGACCGGGGTATGCATCGTATTTCAGGTGGGATAAGGATGAAATGTATGTAACTCATAGGAACGAGAGCATACGAGGCGGTGATATTAAGTAGAAGGGCCAGATGGAGGGGAAGGACGACTCGGAATGTGAGTAGAATGAACCCAAATCACGATGCACCGACATGTTCAAGAATCGCTTGAACAAATCAATGTTGAAATACTTTCGATACGGCTTGCTTGTAGGCGGTCTGCACCTGTGTTCTGTCAATCGGTTCGCGATCTATCCATTCACGCAGGCGTCCAGTTCGGTGGACCAAGTCATCGAGAACAATTCACAGGAATCAACTTTTGCAGTTCTCTCTGCTCGAATCGCAGCTTTTATATGTTCAACTTGAACGACGTGCGCATTCATTGTTTGACTTGGGCAAAAGCCATCTTTGAGCTGGGATTTCATGTTTCCTCCGCTGCTCCTGATGTTTGATCTTGAAGTACGATTACTTGAAGCCGTCTGCAAGATATGCACTTGAGGTAAAATCTGTGAAGGTGGGCAGGACGTGATAGTGAGATCCGTTGGGGTACGGGTGCGGAAGGTAGGATGTAAGACAGTAGATAAAACGTAAAATCAAAGTGAAGGGAAAGGGCAGGATGACGCATCGCAGTACGGGAAGGGGAGGGGGGAAGGAGAGCGGAGCATGCCGTGAAGTGGACGGAATAAGCACGAGAGGACACGATGGGGGAGAGGAGGATGAAGGGGAGGTAGATGTACGAAAAGCGAGGTGGGGTGCGAATTGTCGGGTGTACGATGTCGAGTCGGAGGCGGGCCGAGGCGCTGGAAAGAAATTAGTGCAGAAGTGGAAATCGGATACGGGACGGTGTTGTCCTAGTCTGAATCTGTTGGCGGGTGCGATCAAGGACCTGGGTTTTTGATCGGAAACGTGACCAGTTCCCACGTCCAAATCGGGACGATACTGGAGATTTGGCCACTTACAGCGGTCTAGAAGCCATTCAGACTACATGAAACTTTTATTGACAGCTATCAGTACGTACTGAGAAGTTTCCGACAAATTTGTGGTCCTTATTGGTGTACTATTGCCATTTCAAGTCACATACATAAATAACACCTCTTGTGTGCATTTCAGATTCAATTTACTTCGTTGAAAGGGGAAAAATGATCCAATACTCTGTTCAAATGTATTCAGCGATAATTCAGGTGCCCAAGGCTCTAGTGAGGCGAGATTGTCCGAATTTGGGCGTGGGGAAGTGATCACGTGTCTAATAAAAACCCAGGTCCATGATCGGACCTGCCAACGAAATCAGACTCCATATAAAACATTTATCGACTATCATAAATGTTGTGGAGTCTGACTACAAGTGAGACTAGTGTTGTCCGAGGTTTGCAGCATCAGTCGTCGAGGTATTGGTTTTTGTCGTGCAATCTTGCGAGTCGTGAACAGTGCCGGGGAGCTCGTACCAGTCATACTAGAGGAGCCCGTTGCACCAAATGGATGTGGTCGTGCAGTCCCAAAGGGGCAATGTGATAGCCAAATTCGGCGAGTCGAGTAGAGAGAAGCATCGCGGTCAAGAGAGTCGGGGCAGGAGTCGGCCGATTCGGTTTCATAGTCGATGAGGGCATAATTTCGACGCTATGGGATCAGGTCAAGAATAAGATGCAATGACTCGAGCCCCGGGAGTGGTCAGATATAGAGGGGAGCTCGGGACAGTCTCGGTAGTGGCCGTGTTCAAGAACAACGGGACTCGTACGGATAGGATCATCCCTTGCCCACGGCGATGAAAGTGCCCAGAGTGGCACAAGTCCAGCGAAGCAGCGAATGCGGCCACGAGTTGGGGGCATCGAACGCTAGTGATTTCCCGCGAGCATGGTGGCCGCGTTCCACTCACAGCCGAGGTGGTCCATTCTCGATCTGGTTTCCATCTGTCCAGAATCCAGATAGGGACTGGGATTCTTTCCTTCATTGAAGTCTTGGCCAGGCCTTGAGTGAGCACAGCGGTCGATTGGAAGAGATTTGCGGAAAACACCACCACTGTACGCTGCCAAAGTTTGGAGAGTCAGAGAACATTGACTTCAACTCCGGAGGAACCTTGGAGGCAAGGGGCACTCGGGATTCTAATAACGGATAGGGGGTCGAAAAGATTTTTAAGGACCTCGGCCAGACCCCCCCCCCTATATAGGGAAGGAGTTTCCCACGGGTAGCGCCGGACCGCCTCCCCGGGTCATGTGCCCATGCATCGCCACCTGATGGCCGCTCCCAAGCCGCTGCCTGCCCGAATAGGCCACCGCGAAGTTCATTCTGCCCACAGGTCTTTGGGTGTATACTAACCATAAGGCATTTTATTGGAACTGGAAAGCAACTCAAATATATCTTTTGGACAACTTTTGGTGCCTATTCCACTGCCTTTAAATTACAAAAATATTTTTGATGGTCTACCAAGGGTAGTGGGACCTTGTAGACACTCAGGGTGACCTTATACATGTCTCTCAGGCCTTCCCATAGCTTCAGATGAGTTTAAAACATTGTTTTAGCTTAGTTTGAAATCTACTACAAAAAAAAATTTTTAAGGCCTTGGTCGGGACCCCCCCACCCCTGTCCAGCATTCGAATCCCAAGTGCCCCTTGCTTGGAGGAAGAAGAGAGTGCTGGCGATGTGGCGGTGCATGATTTGATCACCTTCGGATGATCGGGCCGCTGGGCGGCCCCGCGCATGCCAGCAGCCTCCGCCGCGGTCTGCTCCCAGATCCATGTGCGTGGAGGCCCGCCGCTTCGGTTGTCTTCCCGAGTCCAACTCTGCCTCAAGGTCGAGAATACCCAAGGTTCGGTTCGGAAATCGGCCGGATTCGGTCCGAACCTGAATCGCACCTGAAGCGGACGCACGTTCGGCGTTCAGAGCGAATATTTGGACCGTGCGCGGGGCGGTTTTGGTTCGATTTCGCCAGTGGTTTTCAAGCGGAATTGATTTCCATGGGCGTCAAGTCTCGGCCCGCGTGCCGCCAGCCGGCATACTCAAAGCAGTTCGGCGCTCATATCCTGCCTTAATTAACAATATTCGAGGTGATTTATTCTGGTCATTATCTTAGCGTATTGAACTCCGGCTCGACTTTGTGCAGAATACATACATCATAAAGTTCTTCAATTTTTGGGGCGCACCTTGAGGAAATCTAGCGTTGAAAGCACTGGAATACTTCCTCGATATTGGGTTTGAGGACGATGGCAAACATTAAAATACTATCTAAAGATATCCTGCAGAAGTTTCAAGATAGCGTCCTTGAAACTTACAACCAGACGACACACCGACGATGGGTGCAGATCGATTCCTCTACAGTTGTGTCCAATATAATTTATTCACAGAGTGACGTATACCTCGTTCCTGGGAAGTTTCATTCCAACGCAGGCGCCTCGGACCGACTTTTTGGTGACAAAATACTCAACGTGGGGAGATCGGACCGAGGTAGTCTCTCGTAAACAGACGCTTTATATAAACGCTCGTACCTCGCTATATAAAGGACCGAGAATGCTCCAATTGAATTTGCGGGATATCAGTATAGATTCATTACAGCATAGGGACACTAAACCGGTTGAGATTCTTCAGCGGACCATCAAAATTCTGGTTAATTTCATACCTCACCGCGGCGATTTGTGCGGAACGGATCTTGAACGTTTCTCTTGGTGTTCACGGTCCTCGTGAATACGGCGCTTAGGTGGCCGCCGGCGGAAGGTGCTCCAATGCATCTTTGAACGCCGAATAAATGCTGTTTCCATTCAAGGCCAAGCCGACATCATCCTGCAGTACTCGAAGCGCTCGTTTACTCATCTCTTGGGGATTGTGCAAGGATAGAACCAGTGTTGATCCTTCCCTGTTCATTCTTTGGGCATCGCGGGTGACCGTGCTCCCTTGCCGTAGTCTCTAGACTTCACTAGCGGCAGGACAACCCCCGCTGTTACTTTGGTTCCGGCGCATACGCTCACAAAGTCCGTGCTGTATCGCGACACCTCACCTTTAAAAACGTCAGGCGACGATTCCTGGTGGATCAGGGAACAGGTACTCGGAAATCTTGAGGTCTTCCATTGAAATCGTCGCTAGTACTAGTACAGCCACTGAAGGACATATTGAGCCGAGCCGGGCGGAAGAGGGTGTCCCGAGGCTCGGACCATTCTATAAAATTGGTCATTGAACTTTTCATTCCCAGGTGGAATGCAAGATCGTCGATTTACCCGTGCACCATTCCAATGTTGACGCCCGTTCGCTGTAATAGTCCGCTGAAATCGTGAGCGCTGTCCAACATTCCGATACAAAAGCTTGCAGCTCAATTCTAATCCACAGCGCGGTTCCCTGCCTCAAATCCCTTGGGCAGTTTATTACGCTCGATCCGAAGCCCTGTATATAACGAGACCTTTGGCCATCCTTCGCATTCCATGGCTCTTCAAGATTTCAAAACGGGTTCTTTCCAACTCCCCGCGCTTGCTCATGCTCTCTCAAGTTTGGAATTGAAATCCAGTCCGTTCTATCTCCAGGCTAAGGCCCAGGCACATGCCTGGTTTGAAAGGTGTGCCGTGCAGCCCACTATGCATGATCCGCTGACTATCCGGGCAGCTATAATGTGTACCCTCCGCTTGAATGTAAAGCTTTTCTGGAGTACGATTTCGCATACTTCTCTGCATTCGGTTATCCCGAGACCGTCACCCAAAGCCGACTAGAAACCTGCATGGCATTCATACTCTGGGTATTTGCGGTCAGTCTTTCCCATAGACATTCACAAAAGACTTACTTCCGTTGACAGTATGACGACATCGCGGATGAAAGTGGATTGAAACATAGTCAAGATGGCAACCAGCTCGCCGTAGATATTATCCTTGAGATATTGAACAACCCCGATGGTCCTATTCCCAAGTTCAAATACGCCCGTATGCTCCAGGAGTATGCAGATATGTCTCCTCCCTTATTCCGGGCTGATTGAACACGCATCAGTATTGCCTCGAGAGTTAAATCCACTGGCAGTCCCGGTGCCTATCAACGGTGCGTCGGTCTGGGTACGTAGTTCTCAATTAACACCATGGGTCCAGTTTTATTGGCGGTTTCGAGGTATTCGCACAGGGTTCATTGTGGCAAACTGCGAACAGGATTTCTGGGAGAACCCCCGGTGTCGACGAATTCATTCATCGACGCCGGGATGCCGGGGCCATAGGACAACTCTTCTGTCGGTGACTTCAATGTCGTTCGGATTGGTGTTCCCTCATGCGACTTCTAATACAGCGCTCATTGAGTACGCAATGGACATTGATATTCCTGAGCACTTGTACAACGATCCCTCCGTCATTTCCATCGGCGAGGCCGCTGGAGATCTTGCAGCTTGGGCAAACGTAAGTTCCCTCTGTTGTTTATTTAGTTGCCCCATCAGCTAACATTACCTTCCAGGATATTTGCTCGTTCAATGTGAGATTCAAGTTTGAAATCACCTCACACACTTATTCTTGTACAAGATCGAGCAGTCCCACGGGGACAGTCAGAATCTTGTCTACTGCGTCTTCGTTGAAAAGAATTGCAGCCTGCAAGACGCAATGGACCATGTGACCGACATGGTACGCGCTCGTGTCGACGATTTTCAGTTTCTCCAGGAGAAACTGTCAACCTCGCATTCTCTGGTTGTACAGAAATACGCCAAAGGTCTTGAGTGGTGCGTGGCCGGAGTTTTGCATTGGTATTACAGAAGCAGGCGTTCGTGTTCACTTTGTCTTGTTACCTGTGTTCACATCTCACTTCAGGATACTTCGACAGGATTCCCGCAACAGATGGTCAGACCATTGAACTTTATCCGCGGAAGCAGGAACCACCTGCGTTGTCAGCCGCCGACCTCGAAAACTTATGATGATGCTATTAGTGTCCACAGACACTGCATTTTACCCAACTACAACTTGTTCCTAGCAAATGTTTGCGCGCCCGGTTTCATTCGGGCTGCTGAGGTCGATTCGCAAGACCAATAAATTTCCTTGAAAACGAGAACATATGTATATCAGAAAGTTGACTTCGCCATGGACTTAGCCAACTAGGTGAACTCGGTGAACTCCGGGTGACCTGCTTTAATAAGCCAGGGAAACTTGTTATTGCTGTTTGCCCAGTGAAGCATGCAGTCGTGTGACCAGTACCGTTGTCTTTTTTGTACCACCACCCGCAGCGGCGCTCTTCCTCGGGCCGCGTTGTCCAGCGGCTGCGCCGGCGGTGCGGTGTGGCTCGCGTTTCTTATGGCAAAGCTTCCACACGGCAATGAGTACTTGAGAGATAATTGACCGTAAAGGTTTTTCAACGGCCAGCCAAGCCGACGTGCCAATTGACCGTAAGGTAGTGGGATTTCAAGCTCCGCCTACGTCACGCGTTAGGCTGAGTCCATAACCAAACGCCAGTAACTGCTTCAGTTGCCGACGCATCCTGAACGCGTTCAGCCGAAAATGAAAATTCATTTCGAATATGAATTACGCATGGAATTTCAGTAGAAATCCACAACATGAGATACATGACTGCCCACCCAGGATTTGGAATTCCTAATAAATGAAGAGATCCGCTGCCCAGTGGGGAGGTGAACCTAGACTAGCGACCGTCTGTTTGAGAATACTGTCGGCTATATCGGTTTGGGCCTCCGCTGATCTCAGCGGAGCTCTGATATATCAAAACACCGTATACGCCTGGGGCAACAAACCTCAGGCGAAATCTCGTATCAAATGCAAGGGGAAATTGGGATTAAAATATCGGATAAGTATAGGGAGGGGGGAGGGGGGGAGGGATGAGCTGAAAAAAACTTTTAGTATATAGTCCAGAGCCTCCAGATAGCCGATAGAGCCCTGGCAAGGGATTATTTAACAATCAAAGAGACACCACAACGTCCACAAAGAGTCCCGGATGGTATTTACTCACCCTTAGTATCCTCTGGATCAAGTTGAAATCAAGCCAGCTTTCGGGTCAGAATTTCTTCAATCTTTGCAGTTGAGATGAGCTGAAGCATTGCTAAATGCCATGGGAAAGTGCAACTGGATATATTTGAGCTTAAACCAAACCATTGGAACGCGGCGGCTCGAGGCGGACAGCCGGCCCGGCACTGGTGGTTCCTGGGACTGGAACAGTTTCAGGTCTCCCAGCCGAGTTTCTCGATTTTCGATCGCTGACTCGATCTTGCCACTGCCACCGGTGATTGCCGGTCCCTCTCAGACCCAAAAAGCACGATCATGCCACCGCCACCGGCCATTCCCGCCCCATCGCTGCCCGCTGCACATGTACAGATGTCTAGGTCGGGCTACTCGCTGCATTTCGGCTACACCACCCTGTGAGCATGCACACTCTGCCTCGTAACACCCGGTGAGTCCAGGCTCGCAGACGGCCCTCGCCGTCATGTCTCCCAAAAGCTGAAATTTGAATTCGCGATACTTAGTTCGCACTATGCGTTTGAACCGTGCCCGCCGCCCGTAAGTAAACACCTGACCTCTAATTCTAATATCCGTTGCTCCGTTTTTGCCTCTTGCTTTCCATCCTCATCTGACCACAATATTATGGCGCGCAGTGTATCTGTCAAAGAAATAGATGAACCATCCAACTCCAGAGAAGCACCTGCTCTCTTTGACTCCCCTTCCCTGCTTGTTCCTGCAGACGGAAATGAAACCAGTGGTTCCTTTTTCTCGCTGTCTTGTCGCGACCCCTCGTGCGCCAATCACAGCCTTTCCGCGCCTCATTTTGGTTCGTCGAGCCGCACCCAGCATTCTTCCTCCTATGTAGCCCATGGCCTGAAATCCGCCCAGCAGCCTCGCATTGGCAATGGGCTCGGCCTGTCGGCACACAAAAAATGGAAATGTTTCTGGTAGGAACAGAACCAAACAAGAAACCAGTAGTTTCATTTCCAGTTCTAATTCTAAAAGAAATCACTAGTTTCAATGTAATATAAACAGAGAATGAAACACCTGGTTTCAAGATACATTTCAGTGTCTAAAGATACAGGTAGTGTCTTTGCATCATGAAAGGATCCAAGAAACCACGAGTTTCACGGCACCTTTCAGGACGACTGAAACAGCCAGTTTCATGAATCAAGAAAGCCGCTTAGAAACAGGCACTTTTGGTGGTGCTTTCAGATACCCTGAAAGACCCAGTTTCGGTGTCTGCGGCATTTTTGCCATTGGTTCGGCATTTTCCGGACCAATAGCAAAAATGCCGCATCACAGAAACTCGTGCCTTCAACGTTCATTGAAAGCAGCGCTGAAAATAGCTCTTTCAGCAACACTTTCTTTGTTCAAGAAATCCATTCTTTCAGCACTCTTGAAAGACACTGTGAAACTGGGAGTTTCTCGGATCCTTTCATGATCTCAGGAAACTATGTGTATCTGTAGACACCGAAAGGTATCCTGAAATAACCTGTTTCAACTTCAGTTTATATTCCATTGATAATAGCGATTTCTCTTAGATTTAGAACCGAAAATGACACTTCTTGTTTCTTAGTCGGTTCTTTTCCCACCAGAAACATTTCCATTTTCGGTGTGCGGGTTGGGCCTCGCATGCAATTGACCCTTCTGGTCTCGGATTCTTCCTCTGGACACTTCTCTTGACAACCACTTGATTCGGAGTTTTCCTCGTCCATAAGGCTCCTTGTTCTGGCTCTCTAATCATGATCCAGAACAAGATACAGTATCGCGCTGCATTTGTCTTGACTCTCTGCTCGTGCTCTGGGTAATCTCGGCTCAAATGACCTCTATCCTTGCAATTGAGGCAGCGGTCCTCACGAGCCTTTGGAATTCATCCTGCAGAATATGATTGCGCTTTTACGAATTACGAGACAGCTTGCTCGAGTGGTCACTCGTCATCTTCAGAAACAGGAGCGGACCTTGTTTCCTCGTCCTCACTGTTCGATCCGCCTTCTACATCAAACTGTGAATTCTTCTGGTCAGTGACCTTATCGAAAATGAGTCCGGGGGTTCCGCAGTGGCACAGAAATAATCACGGATCTGAGATGTCTCACACCTGAAGAAGGTTGGCTGTTTCCTTGTCTGCTCCTTCTCGAGATTTTCCCTGTCTCTTCGCAGAGTTTCGCTTCGGCGATTCGTCGACATGATCACAAGTACCGCGCCAACTCTGACTATACTTATAGGGCTTCGGCGGCGGCTCTCGCGCCGTCTAGATATTTATTCCAAATATAATATGATGTTGATCAAAGAGTGACTTGTACGCCGTGAGCGCCTTTCTCCTTGCACTCTCCTTCTTGCCCTCTATTCACATTTTACGAGTGTTGGGATTTCGCGTCGTTCTTGAGCCATCAGCTGAGGAAATTCCAATCCGTCCACGCGGGCAAAGGTCTTTTATGCCTTGATATTTCAAACTGCAAACTTTGATTCAAGATGGGCAGTCAAGGCCCTTGCGTTCCCTAAGTCCTCGGATCCCTCAAGACAATTGAATACTTCATTCAACAAGGACTCGCCGAACCTCAACACCAGGTCCGGCGCTTCGCAGCCAATCACATTTGTTTTCATCACCTTGGTCATTTCCTGAACCAATGCCGGGGAATTTTGCACCCTGAGCAGACGAGGGCTATCGCAGGGGTACTGAGGGGTATTCAACAGCTCCGGATTCACTGCGATATGCAGGTAAAATCTTCCACTGCAACAGCGTCCCAAACGCAGCTTGACTTGGGTTCACTCGCTCTCTTTTTCTCCGCAAGGGATTGCATCTGCTCTTGGTTCATTTTGGCTTGCTATTCTCACCGTCTCCCTTTCTGCCAAGGCGTGTATGGCCCAGATTTTTCCTTCCTCTAGTTCCAGTGCTCCATCATTTGGGCCCCCCGCAGTTGCAAACTAGGAAGCGCAATGAATCAGACTGTTTCATGGATATTTGAGCCAAATCTTGCCCAAAGTACTCAGTCAAAATTGGTTTCTGAATCGGATTGATATCTATCCTTTTGTGGACGGGATGGTATCATACTCTATTATTCTCATATAAATTTTGAACCTAGTCCGAAGCCTCAAGGGTACGTAATAAATAGTGTTGCGTTTCTACGTTGCATTGGTGGTGTTGAGGTTTAAACCACCAGTTGACGACTATCGCAACTGGTGAGCGGCAGCCGTGGGTCTAGTCTTTTATAACTTGATCTTTTGCCGCAGTTCTATATCCTCGTATTTGACATTTTGCGCATGGCGAGGACCTTCGCCCATTCAGCGGAGGCGAGGATTGAGCTGAGCATCCACTTCCACGCCAACTGTGCTAACCAGGCTTGAACCAGGCTCACCATGTTGCTCCGATTCCGAATGTAGCTTAGACTCAGTAAACAGTCTGCTTCACCGCAGAAGCACTTTGTTGCTTAGTACCGCGTCAAAGGTGTACTATCATAGACCAGCTGCGAAACTTATCATGTGAAGGTTTTTTGCTCTGTGATCCTGTTCAGTGGCGGTTTGTGCCCAAGGCAAAACTCGGAATTTCTGCTTTGCTCGAGATCCAATTACAATCTCCGGTGCGGTGCATGCATATGTCTCAATACGACTTGAACTTGTGCGCCCGTGCATACCCATGATACTTTTCAAATGGTTGTATAGAGCACGGCCCGTGCTCTGATAAGACCTCTCTAATTACCTTCAATTTTTCCCATGCGGAAATTGCTACAGCAGCGGTTTCGGTGCCAGTCTGATGTTCCGAAAATGCTGTTCGGGGTGCATGTACATTTTCTGCTACATTTGATAAATGGCTAGCGGATGGTCACAGATCTTGACCCATTTGCCGGGCGAAGGTCAAAGATAGGGTGTGAAACCGTACAATGAACGGTAGGCAGCCGTACCCGATACGACCGTATGTTTGGCATGGCCGGCTGGTACCCATACCATATCTGAGGGCGGCACAGGCAGGTACGGTACGGGAACCGTCCCGTATTCAACTGTCCCGTCTACGACCGTACTGGCTTTCGATGTCGGTGTCTCAGCTTCTACTAAAGACAGCAAGTCTTTCTATGACTTGCAAATCTCCTTTTTTATCTTCAATTAACCACTCATCCCGTGTAACTCAGCTGTGAGTACTGTTACGGTACGGGATCCGTACCCTCTATAATCATCCCATAAAGCCGTACTATGCGGTTACGGTTTCAGCCCTAGTCAAAGAGGTGCCGATTCGTGACGGGGCTTTTGAAGAAGAAGACCTCGCCGAAGGGGTTCATGGGGGCGTGGTTAAGGCGCCGGAGAACCACAGGAGAAAGTCGGAATGTTAAGTGACCGTTGGGAAGGTTTGAGCGGAGCTGGTTGGGTTGGTGGGAAATATATGGAATAGACTTTTTAGCTAGCCAGGCTGCCAGTGTTGGGCAGCTACTGCCACCCCTCAAGTCCCAGGGATTCCCGGAGGGCCCTTTGAATGGGAAATACCTTCCCTATATGGAAGGAGAGGGGGGAGGGGGGTCAGCTTGAGGTCGAAAAAAACTTTTCAACCCCATATCCAGTTTCGAATCCCGATTTCCCCTTGATCAAATGGCATGAGAATGATGGGTGTGCTCCGGACACTCGGGCTAGGGTCGTGTATATAATTTCCAGTGAATTAAAAACTAGTTTGTTATTCTGGTTTGTAAACAGGCCGTTTATAAACCAGTTTACAAACAAAGTGCCAAAAATTCGATTTTCTGTTCTAGAAGCTGAATTTTTGCCTTCCTCAGGACCTCCACGATCTTACCTAGGCTCTGGTCTGATACACGGCCCGTAAATCTCTTTAGAAAGCTTAGGGTACACGGTGCACACCTGGGTACACCAAGAATACAGAGCTCCGTCTCTCAGGCAACTTGCGCTTGTTGACTTGAAGAACTCGCGCGGAATCACCAGCTAGGTCTCCTATTTCCTCAATGGAACTGACTCTTACCAGAGGGGAAATAATACTTTTTGGGATTCCGAACCACGAATTACCGGCAGCCCGGGCTGCCGAAATAATAAAAAACTGGGCATTTTGGCCGACCATTTGAAAACCAGGTTTACAAAGAGGAATTAAATACACGACCCTCACTCGGGCGCGTCTGGTTGTTGGTGAGAAACTAGAGGTCGAATTTACGGCACGAAATGCATCTCTTACCAGAGAAGAGCGATGGCTTGCCTGTAATTCCGCCCCTGCTCCTCTCGGTGCTGCGTGCGGCCTGAAGACAGCTGATGTAATGACCCATAATACCATCGCCTTAGGCAGCACAAGGATGCCGGCGTCGCTCGACAGTTGGACGTGCCATATTGACGAAAATCAGATTCTTTGCAGGTGCCCTCTGGCGTAGCGGTCTGATCTCCTGGGCTGTTTCTTTGACAAGATATATGAAGGCCGAGTGTTGATTCCCCCAGAGGGTATTTGTGGCCGGGCCCCGTCGCTGTGTGCGACCGCGTCCGCGGGAAATTTCCGTGCATTCTTCCCTAGTACGATCCAGGATTTTAGTCATGTGGTATTTTTTGTTTTTTTCTTGATTATCGCATCTTTGAAAATGAGGCAGGAAGAAAGGGAATGTATTATGTGCGAAGAAACGGCCCAACCTTGTTCCGTTATCGTAGCATGCGCCTATTTTTCAGACTGGTCGTCGCACAGTACAGCCACTCCAAAATTCCACCTCGCCGACCGCACTGATCCTCCAGTCATGTGTCTGGAATGCGAACTCTTGCTTCACGGACGCACCCATGGAGGCATACTTTCGTGCATTTATCACGATGAGTATTGCTGTTCGAGCGGATTCTCTCAGAAACTCCAAAGACAGGTCTGAAGGATGTGGTTGAACATTTCTCTCTTTGTGGAACTTGGAGGGATGCAATTGCGGCGCTCACACTTTCGACTTCGTCAAAACGTCTCACAAACGAAGTTATCCCAGTAACTGCTCACAGATGTGTTGCGCGCAGGACAACCAAACGTTCAACGGCTCATGAGAACTAAATGGGAAGTGGTGGAGTACGCCCATGGCAGCGCAAGCTGCTCTCGCACATAGCTCAACAAAATGGTCAAGGTGAGTCCTAGAAATGCACATAATTCTAATGTCCATTTAAACTCTTGTTCAGACCGATACCCCCGGCGACGTGAAAAATATTTTGGTGTTTATCATTCCATCAACTACTTACTCATGTCAGTCGAAGCACTTAAAAAGGCTCCCCCATGGACGGTTCTTGCCGGGGATTTGAATTAACATCAACGATCTCCTCCTTGTCCCGCAATATGTCACTTCGGACTCGCCCAGGCCGTTACTCGATGACTACTTATTTGATGCATACAATTCCCCGAGACCGTATTGCAACATCACGGACAGCTTCCCTCTCCTACCAACAAGCCCCCGTCTCGGTTTGGATACGGTTGAGCCCATATCATATTACACTCATATCTTGTACTATCGTGCTCATTGAGTCATATTTTGGTGCATCCAGATTCCTGAGGGAGGCTATGTTTCTTCCGTATCATATTTTTGGCTAGCACTGGTCCGCGCTTCTCCTCCATAGCAATATTCCTAGCTTCATTTGACGTCGAGTAAGACGCTCGCTTCGCACATGGATGAAATAGACTCACAATGATCGATAACAAAGCTAAAAAAACACTGATCCCGCGTTGCAAGTTCCGTTGACTGGGCAACTCCGTCCAATGGTCTGCACCTATGCCGGTTCTGCCCTTTCCGCCAGCATCAATGCCTGCCCCACCGGCTCCACCAATCCCACCTGCGAGGGTGGACGGGTCGAAACTCGGATGCTTCTGAGACGCTCACCAGAGATATTGCCGTAGGTAGCCCCAGCATTGCCCTCGACCCGCGGCCCTTCGGCATCACCGCCATCACCACCAATGCCGGTGTTGCCATGAAAATGTTGTCCCACAAAAACTTTTCCTCCTGTGTAAATGTAAACGTGCATCACGAAAACAAAATGATTGCCTACCGTGAAAAACCGTGATGGCTTTCTTTGCGAGCTCAAGGACTACTTATTATGCAACGTAAGAAGATCAATCATCAGAGTGCTTCCGCTTGCCTGGAGATTTTCCAGAAATTGGTCAGCCTCCCAGTCGTCAGAAGTTTTCTATTCCAGTGATCAAAGAAGAAAGAAGAAAAACAAAAAGGTGGCGCACCATGTAATCCAAAAGCCGCTGTGTTAGGTTCATGCTATGCTTTGCGAGAGATGTGCGGGTGTCGCTGTCTAAGAACTCCCCCAGTTTTCCTTGCGAAAGGGCATTATTGAGATCCTTAGCAATTGATTGCACTTCTCTGTATGGTGTCAACTCTCAGGTTACCGGTCACAGCTGGGTCGCTCACCGTTGAAGACTTTTGACGGCTCGAGTCTGTCCGGGTCCATACTTGGATACGATAGCACCAACGGTTTCTAATGTTTTCGCCAATATAAGGAGACCATGGCCGCCGGTCAAAACCTGCTCGACATCCGAGTCAATTGATAATTTGCGAGAGGAGCAAGTTAATCGGTGTTACCCCCGCGCGAGTGGCGGGATCCAAAAGACGGTCGACAGCACTGCTCAGCTCTGGCACGGAAGGGATATTGTGGGCAGCGGAACTGAGTGTTTGCAGTATCCCGGTCAAGTCATTACACGTGTTGCTGGGTTTATGATCAGAAGTCTCATTCATGACTCGATAGCAGCAGGAGAGGCACTGAGGCTCCCAATAGGGAGGGACTTTTCTAGTTGGTGGCATGCGGTTAAGGAGAGGAGAAATCTGTAATTTTACGTCTTCGAGCCTCTTGGGCAGCTCCCAACATTAGCTTCTAGGGGGGTCGACATGAAAGGCAATTGGCAAGCGTACGAGAACTTTGAGGTACGGCCATGACCTGGCCGTCCGGGATATTCTTCATGCGCATCAGATTGCATAGCCATGGCCTTCGTCTACCGCCTTCATTGCTGCTAACCGCACCGCCGTGTCCGGCTCGAAATAATTGTGCACCAACGTTGGCGTCATTAGGCCGCGTTCATCGTAGATAATGAGCATTTTAGCTTCCCAGCAAACACAGAAACCAGGCCCACGGCCGACTACCGATGGCAAAAGCAGGGTCCAGTGCAGTTGGCACATCCCCTGCGAACCGGGCCCAGCGCCTCGTCGACGGAAGCAAACGTAGACGGTGAAAGGGACTTGAGCGCGCGATGGATACCAGCGATTAGGCTGAAAGGGAAGTCTTACTTCAAGAAAAATGCGAAAGTAATGAAACGAGCAATACGGGTACTGTAGTATTTCGTATAGTCACATGTCACACGGCCAAAAAATTACGAAAATTTTCGTAAGTCACTGAGTCACAGAGGCAATTTTGAGCTTAGCCGAGCTGGCCGAGGTTAGCCGAACGTTAACCGAGTATTGCCGGCGGATCAAATGTCCTAATTTGGATGCCGTACGAAAGGGTCAATTCGTACGATGGTGTCACACCCCAAACCCTCGTACGAATTGAACGAAATACAACAGTACTGTGGTCAATTCGTTTTGTCACAAGTCACACTGCCCAAAAAAAACGAAATTTTTCGTAAGTCACAGGGTCACAGAGGCGATTTGAGGCTTCGCCGAGCTGCCCGGGGCTAGCCGAGCGTTAGCCGAGCTTTGCCGGCGGATCAGATTGCCTTATTTAGATGCCGTACGAAAGGTACAATTCGTATGATGGTGTCACACACCAAACCGTCATACGAATTGAACGAAATACCACAGTAGTTCCAGAGTCTTCCATATTATTTTGGACGCGATTACGGCCTGAACAGGAGTGTGGGAGACCGCAAGGAGACCGCATAGACACCGAGTGACACGCGGTAGCCACGAATAAAGAATCAGTAAGATAGGCCGCATCCATATGCATCCAAGTGACGATCAGTGGCGGTGCCGTGACTGATAAGATGAGATAAGGCGGTTTTCACATCAAACACCCGATTTCTCTGGAATGAAGGCGAAAATAAAAAATCCATCCCGTTGATCGATGCGAATTGGGTGTAAATAGACGATCCCAAATTTCCAGCCAAATCGGCTTTGAATTGATTGAGTTTAAACCTTTTTGGTCCAGATGTGCAATGAGAAATTGAGTTTGGTGCGGTTTTTTGGCTTGTAGTTTTTTTGGGAAGGGAATCCAGAGCAAAAAAAGTCAGATCAGTTATTTAGAACAGCATGTATTTGTCATATCTCTGTACAGTCTCTCATGCTCCCTCCGTTTATTTCAGCTATCTTTGATATTTCATTATGTTCTGTTCTCTGTATTTGATAGGATACTTGTAGCCACCCAGTTGTGTATGATGTTTGTGCAGTATACATTGTGTGTCTTTTTAAACGAATATGAATGATTTGTGAGCCTTCTCGAGCATGGAAAAAAACTACAGGCCAAAAAACCGCACCGAACTCAATTTCTCATTGCACATCTGGACCAAAAAGGTTTAAACTCAATCAAATCAAAGCCGATTTGGCTGGAAATTTGGGATCGTCTATTTACACCCAATTCGCGTCGATCCACGGGATGGATTTTTTATTTTCGCCTTCGTTCCAGAGAAATCGGGTGTTTGATGTGAAAACCGCCTTATCTCATCTTATCAGTCACGGCACCGCCACTGATCGTCACTTGGATGCATATGGACGCGGCCTATCTTAGAAGTGGACACATGAGGGGTTTTAGCAGGTATACTGTAGCGTTTCGACCAACTGAGGTTCACGGGATGTCACCCGTCACCTCAATTGTTTACGGGTTACGTTGTTCACAGGTTGACCGAGGCCGTCACTGGCTTGGCAATTGTTCAATTTTGTCAAGTGACATTCTGCACCGTGCCAATGCAGGCCCATGCTTGCCTGAAAGCATTGGACCTCGCCAAAGGCGATCCGCGCACGCATGAGGTTCAAGAAGGCACTGAAAATTAAGGGTGAACTGACTCCGACTCTACTGTTGTATTTCGTTCAATTCGTACGAGGGTTTGGGGTGTGACACCATCGTACGAATTGACCCTTTCGTACGGCATCCAAATTAGGACATTTGATCCGCCGGCAATGCTCGGCTAACGTTCGGCTCACCTCGGCCAGCTCGGCTAAGCTCAAAATTGCCTCTGTGACTCAGTGACTTACGAAAATTTTGGTAATTTTTTGGCTGTGTGACATGTGACTATACGAATTGAACGAAATACTACAGTAATCTGTTGCAGCAGACACGGGTCAGCGCAGAAGGCTTGTCGCGAGGCGCTATCAGGGCCCACTTGGGAGGCCACGAGGAACACGAGCTTTGTTTCCGTCCTTTTTCACACCTTTTCGGTCTCAAATTTAGAGTAGCTCGAAATTCGTTTTCGCGCCCTTTGAAGTTGCTTTGAAGACTTCAAAAAGGTCATTGTTCATTCACTCGGCGTCACCGTCACATTTACCAAAATCGTTCAATTTTGGGGTCCCTGTCACCCGTCACCTGAAAACGCTACAGCACGACTGATAACCGATAAGCATTAGTCTCTCGCAGACAGACACTTCAACAAGGTGATCTCGTACCTCGATTTGTTGAAGTCTGTTATTAAGCGCGGGGGTCCGATCAGGGTAAAACCTTGTTACATAATCTACACCGCCACAATCCATGTGCTTCTCTTCGGGTCTTCTTTTCCTTCTGTTGACGACGCGTTTTCCCTCCCTCTACCTCTCCTTTTGTGCCCGAGCTTGATTCCTTACGCGTATCTCCCATTTCTGAATGAGTTTTCTTCCAAATAACCCGCCAAATCCGGGCAGAGTGGTGTGCAGCTATGCGAGAAAGGCAGCGCTGGACCCCAATCCTACGATCCGTCCTTCGCCAGCAGATGCTGCGCTCTACAGCGTGGACCAGACGACCAGCAATGCACCTATGCCCTCGTTCGAGCCCGTGCTCTCCGACTTTCCTCACCAGCAACCCCGTCTCCGTGCCGCACCGCAAGCCCCAGAGCAGAAGCTGGCTAATAAATTGAGTGCTATGGAAGAGCTGCTCAAGAATTTGCCTTTTGATTCTATTGGCGATTTCCTCGCCATCCTGTTCTACAACCGTCCCCATAGTGAATCTGATCCTCAAGGATTCACTCACTCTACTTCTGTGGCGCACTTTCTTCGCAGATGGACTGACATGTCGGATGTCTTCCCGTTGATGTATTCCCATCGTTGTACTACTTGTAGCTTCCCCGTGAAAGATTCACCCCGTGTCCATGAACGGGAGTTGATGTTTTCCGCCGCGGACAAAGCCACCGACATACGCCATGCTCGGCCATTCATGTCTACCTGGGCAACAAGATTCGTTGCATCTGAAGCTCGCAAACAAGTTGGGCGCGCGACGGTTGACGATCCTGAAGACCCGGAATCCCGAGTGCAGTTACGCGCCAGGAGTAATGGCCGCGGGAACTCTGCTGCTCACGTCGTTACCTGGCGGGACTTCCGCAATTTCAGCAAGAAGGCGAGGTGAATGTAGATATTGACTGCGGCGAAGATGAATTATAATTCCAGCATTTCAATATCCTATGTTAACTGCGTGCTTGGGGTCATAAATAAATTAGTGTCTGGTTCGGGGCCGATATTGCGGCCCATAATCTTTTGCGATTTCAGCCACCTTCTGCGGTGGGGCGCGTGTCCGACGGGTTCCCGTATTGGTTACCGTGTCCAACGCCTGCCTCTTCCGTGGACGCGACGCACGCTTCGGTACAAGACCTGCATGTGTAGGAAATTTGAAACTATCTGAAAGGTGTGCTTCGTCAAGGTACGAATCGGATTCGGCTTCCCGTTTGGCGGTATCTGAGTCGGGTTCGGGTTCGTACGCGTCTTCGGATTCAGAATCAAACACTGCCTTTCGTTTATTTGCTTGGCGCTTCTCCCGAGCCTTTTGATTCCGTGCGGAGCGAGCCTCCTCACGTTTCTGGGCGATCTTTATCTGTAGTTCGGTGATGACATGGAATAGGGATGCTGTATGGGTATCCTGGTGATGCCATTGGTTGAGGAGTGGGCGCAACATGGCGGATGAAGAAAGCGATAACAGCTGATCAATAATAGCGTCTTGGATAGATGGAGGTAGGAAAAGACATGGGGGATGGTGCCGGAATCGTCGTGGCCATCGAGAATAGCAGATACCAGATCCATTTGCACAGGCCTCAAACCTTCCTTCCACTCCGGGAGAACCTTTGTGACAATGGAGCGTATCGTTTGGAGTCTGGGAGCCATAGAGAGGTTGTCACATCCGTTGGACGCGTGATAATAGTCAAAACGAAGAAGAAAACGCGTGTAGAATGACTGTAGAGAGCAAAAGGAGCCGGCGCGTACAGGAAGCGAAGAGAAGCACGTGGATTGTGGCGGTGTAGATTATGTAACAAGGTTTTACCCTGATCGGACCCCCGCGCTTAAAAACGGACTAGATAAGCATGGGTCACCCTCCTTTTAATATTACAAGAGCGCGGTGGGCCGCTCCTCGGCTCCACCCGCTTTTTAGCGCTCATTCAAGCGCGTGGGCTGCACTTCAGTTAGACCTCGTCAGCGCTTGAATGAGCACTAAAAAGCGGGTGGAGCCGAGGTGCTGATAGCGAAGTTTAAAAATGGCTTGAGATGGACAGAGAAGTGATTAGACCTCGTCAGCGCTTGAATGAGCACTAAAAGGCGCGTGGAGCCGAGGTGCTGATAGCGGAGTTTAAAAATGGATTCAGACGGACAGAGAAGCGTAATTTTAATAAAGGAGTGATAAAGGAGTGATTATGTTCTGTCCATCCAAAGCCTTTTTAAATTCCGCTTTTAATCTATCAACTCAGTAGCTCCGTGCCGGGCCTTATCTATTCACTTTCCTCGCTCCTTCATGACGGACTTTTGCTCCCTCAAAAAGGCGATGCGACGCCGCGAAGCGGCCGAGCAGCCCCTTGTATAGTATATATTTTTCTTACAGGTCGGAGTCCCACACTGGCCGATTAAAACGTGCATAATCACTGCATTTTGACAGGTTCTGGACCCACCTTAGCCCAGGTATGCCGAGGCTTTGCCCTGCTTTGCCGAGCTGCCAAGCGGCTGTGTCTAGGTTAGCCGAGACACCCTGAGACACCTCGGCAAAAGCTCGGCATACCTGGACTGATGGGTTCCAGGCTAGGTCCTAGGAACCATCAAAATGTAGTGAATGGCATTTCATCTTGAGCGATTTTTCCCGGCAAGATCTGGCTTATACCCAGCAACCGAAGCGGATGACCTTGGATGATTCTGCAGACTGACACTCATTATCCAAAAATAAACAATAATAAAAAAAGAATCGGTAGAGTTCACAAAACAAAGGACGCAAAAAACGGATAGTCCTCTTTTATAAGCTACGTCCCCTTAAGTTCCATTCAAATGGGGGGAAAGAGACAAAAGCAGCGCGAAAGGTATACTCAAAAGTACACGTAGAAGCTCGTGACAGACCCTCAAACCCAGTAGGAATCGTATAAAAGAGTGTATTGCCACGCCGCAACATTTACAGGGTATCAAAGGTAAGAACGATGCCGACGCAACGACCCCTTAAACCGCGCCGCGGACCACCAGCGCGGGGTGCACACGCAAGCGGAGACACGTCTTGGCAAGTGTGCACGCAAGAGGTCGGCGTGGCTGGTGGAATATTAATGGGTGCTCACAAGTCGCGAGCTTTGAGATGTGGCTTCCCAGGAGTGCGGGCAAAGTACGGGAAAGCATCACGAACTGCCGTCATTCTTTGCGTCAACTGCGCAGCGAGGTGGTATCCGCCGGTTCCGTATTCTTACGCCGCGGAGAATGGTGACCTCGCTGGCGCGAAAAAGGCGGCTACTGAGGCTTGTTCATCTCCGATCCCACCAACAGCGATGTCCGCACCAACCGTCACGGTGATGGAGACTACGGCTGTACCACTTGACGTTCCCAAAATCACGACGGACTTACATGATGATATCCCCTCCCCCCCTCCCCCCCAAGAGGACTCTTCGCAAGACGCTCGTCCTAAGCGGCTCGAGTATCCTGATTCTCACAGAGGCCGCGACAGGCTTGCAAGTATCAAGGACTCCAACCGCAAAAAATTGTCGAGGCCGAATCTAGTGGCACCTTCTGGAAGGAAATGCGTCGACTTGTGGACCCGAAACCTGCCCCCATCTCTGTTACTGCATCCAGCCTGAAGGATACGTTTGAGAAGCGACTGAATCCGCCGAAAATTCTCCCCTCTCAATTCGACGAAGCCCAGCATGCGATTAATCTTGTCTGACCTTCAAGTTCTTCCTGAGACTACGGAGGATCAAACGCCTGAAGGATTCTTTAGCAAAAAGTGGGATGAAAGTGACTTGGGTCGATTAAAGGATCATCTCCGCAAGCATTCATTGGATAGTTCTCCAGGTGAAGATCAAACGACGGACGCTGACTTGCTGGCTGTTCCAACGAGGACTTGGCGCCTCTGTACAATGAGTGCACGGCGCGTGGACATGCGCCGTCCATTTGGTTCATGACGCCACTGATCGGGATCATGAAGCGTCTAAAGCCGCACGACAATCCGGACAGCTATAGGCTCGGCGCTTGAAAGCTGCTTTTCTGAAAGGCCTGAAAATCCTCGTGTTCACTGCGCTATTTTAACTGGGCAGAGGCTCGAGCTCTAATCCCGCACGTCCAAAATGGTTTTCGTCCCGACTACCGCACAAACCCCTTTATATTGCGCTACCTAAATGAGTGGGCAAAGGCAAATGGGCTCAAGTTATATGTCGCCTGCGTTGATTTTACCAACGCTTTCCTATCTACAGATCAACCAACTCTATGGTTGAAATCGTTTCGCATGGGTATGGGCGGCAGACTTTTTGACTGGCTCCGAATGCTATACCACCGCATGTCGTACTACGTGAAGCACGGTGACATGCGATCGTCTGTGTTCGAAGCGCTAATTGGATTGCTGACTGGGGACCCAGCATCACCGGTTCTTTGGAACCTGTTCTTGGCTGACCTGTCAATGCTCCCGGATTTTGAAGATTTATTTCTTGCGGGCGAGCGCATATCTCTCCTAGCTCGAGCCGATGACCGATTGATCGTCTCTCTATCCGTGCGTGGGTTACAAGTCAAATTGGGGACCCTTGAACAATGGTGCGCGAAGAACTTTATTCTGGTCAACTTGATCAAAACAATTGTTTTGATCTTTGGCGCTGTATCCTCCCGCTTCCTAATTTCTTCCTGGGCTTGAGTGAAACCTTTTCTTTTGGCATGTCTCCTTGCACTTCCACTCTATCTTGCTTCCTTCGGGTTTCACTTCCCATGTACTCTCCTTTCCGGCTCCTCCGTTTGAACTACCAACGATGTGGGTTCACAGAACTCCTTTCCCTCAAGTCACACACTAATTTCTGCTCGGCTCGATTTGGTCGGAAAGTGAAATGAAAGGCAAGAATGTTGTCCTTCATCCCGTCGAGCCTTTGAATCATTCCCTCGCGAGTCCTTAGCCTCCGAAATCCCTACCACAACAATATCGATCAAGCTAAGGTCGATACTCAGTACTGACCTCAATATGGCTCGTTCCGCCCAAATCAATATCTGAGTTTCTCTCCCAACGCACCCGCAAACACCAATTTTTTGGACTGGCGTTCCTGACTTATACTGGCATTTCATTTCCATGTTGTTGTTGAACATTCTGGCCAAATCTGGTACGCGTTATTTGCCCATATGTACGCGTCTGATGGCGTTTGACAGGATGTGATGGCCGACTTTCACTCGAGCCGGAACGTTCATCTGGGATCAGTGTTGTAGTTAAGACCCTGAGGGCTTAACCCATATTAAGTCAAGGCCTTAAAGATGGGCTGGATGCATCTGAAGCCCTTATTAACCCTTAGTATCCCAATGCCGATAACCGGCAGACTCCGAGTCCAGAGATCAAAAAATAAATAACCGAGACTGGGATAGTAGCCTGAACGCAGAGAAGAAGGGTCAAACAACGAATTCCCTGGAGCCCATTTTACACTAGTCTACGTAGTCCGTGTCCTACTACTACTTATGCTGCTCTGTCCGACATTACAGTACCATAACGATCCCAAAAAGTGCTGCCGTCAACACAACGACGGAAGACGCACTGTTAGCGAGCGCACCGGCCGGCTGACTGCTCTGGGCAGGGGCATTTCCAGAAGGAGTCCCACTCGCAGAGGTGCTATCAGGAGCACTGCCAGAAGCAGTGTCGCTGGCAGCAGCACTGCTAGAAATAGTGTCGCTGGCAGGAGCACTGCCAGAAGGAAGGCCACTGTCAGAAACACTGCCAGGGGTGCCGCTGCTAGCAGGGACAGTAGCACTAGCAGCGCCACCAGTGATTAACACTGCGCCAGATGGAACAAAGGGTGCACCGGTTGCAGATGCACCGATGCCAACGAATCCACCTTCCACTTGCTACAACAAACCCGAAGGGTATAAGGGGACACACGCCTAGTGATCTAATCGACACTCACCCCGACGGTTGGTGCGGCGGAAGCAGATGCGACGAAATCAGCGAAGCTTTTGTTCGAGGCCTGAAGGTTGATGACGCCGACCATGCCTGATGATCCCAAGGATTAACTGCTTTCTTTATCAATCCAGAATAGCTTACCTAGGTTACAGTGGGGCGCGGTTCCCTTTGGGTTAAGTTGTTTGCAATAGAACCAAATGGCTGCAAGTCGAGTGATTAATACTGTCGAGAGCGACATAGAAATGGGACAGCATACGGGCTGAGGCGTTGGTGATGGTCAGATTCCATGTGGGCGCTACCGGGAGGGTGCTAGGGACGCCGACCCATCCAGAATCAAAACCTCCGGCCGCGGGAGTGCAAGGGGCAGCAAACGTCGACTGCGTGACGGTGTGGTTCCCGGGGCTGGAAGGCGGTAAGTCTGACCCATGACGCTCGTCCATTGGCGGAAATATACATACACTCCTGTGAATTGGAAAGAAATGATTGTGCCAACCGGGGCAGTAATTTGATTAGGGGAGAACACCGTCGCTGCGCCAGTGCCGTTGAAGCCCACTTGCACCTGCACCACGGCCTAAGGGTATCTTCATAAACATCCATGTCAAGTGATGCTAGTCAAACGCACCTGCTGAGCAGACACAATGACGGAAGTGGCCACGACGGTGAATACAGATGAGAAACGCATTATTTGGTAGGCGGAAAGAAAAAAGGACGATGGGTGAAAATGAGAAAGAAGCCGGCGCAAATGTCTCCATTCAAATGGCTTTTGAAGAGTGGAAGGTGACGACCATCATTGTCACTGAGCTATACCCACATCGCTGATTCCCGCCTATTCTGTAGGCTTCTTTGGAGCGCTGGGGCGCTGTTGTAGCTGCTTCATGGTTCAATTGTCGATTTGCGCCCTACGTGGACTAAGACATTTGAACAGCGTTTTGGACTCGTATAACAAAGGCGATTTTGGAGGAAGCCCACAGAGCATAATGTACATACTATTTTCAAGGCCGGGAGGAAATCTGGTCCATGCGGGTAGCTGAGTGGTCGATTCCTGTGTTCCAGTAGTAACAGCCGTGGTAACCGCTATTGGCATATCATAGCGGGGCCGGAAACATAACACTATCAGATGAAGAGAAAAGGACGAAAGACGGAACTCGAGGTAAGTAAGAGCGAAACAATCAAGGGTAGATAGCACTGAACCAATTGAAGTCTGGAAGAGACGCAAGAAAGAAAAATGGCACAAAGTAGAGAGCACGTAGACTGCAAGCCGACGAAACAAGGGACAATGCCCGTAAATCAGGAAGCTATAGGCACAGCGTTGAATCTATATCTATATCAGACCATCATCCGGGTGGAACGCCTGGGGGTGAGGCAGAATGCTCAACTGGACGTCGCCCAGAAGCGATAGAATAAAGAGATCATTGACGAGAATCGAGCGCAAGTAGGGCGTGGAACGGTCGAATAAAACAGTCCTGGAAAGCAACACGCGCTACCCCTGCACCCCCTGGTGTGGTGATTCGAGGCGAGTATGAGGCGATCCAGCGTGTAGAGAAATGGTGGTGTCATGGCGGAATCAGATGGTGGGAGAAATTTGCGGCCAAGGATCGGCGTACAGGTTGCGTCTACAGTCGAGAGGCGAATTTCAGGAGTCCGTGGATTAGAACTTCTGAACACAGTGCCACGGCGCCAAACTTAATCCAAGGCCTAGGTCGCTGCCATAATTGCTGCGGGTGTGGTGTCAGCGGCGGCAGCAGGCTACGATGGATCCAAGTGTGTTCCATACATTGCCACCTTGCTCGATAAGCGCACTCAAGGCCTTCCATCGAAGTTGGAGGTTCAGCGAATGAGATTGTTTTCCTCGAGGCCTTTACGAATCCTTGACATTCGTTATACAGCATTTGATTGCAACGAATTTTCAAATCGGGATGGACGCTAGTCGGTAGCCCCCAGTAGCGTTGAGCACGTCGTGGCGAGAAGAAGGAGCAAAGCCTCAGCAATGTGGCGGTGCATGGTTTGATCAGATTTTGATCTTCGGATGATCGGGCCGGTGGCCGTCTCTTGTTTTGTCCCACCACCATCCTGTCAACAGTTGGACTTCTCCCTCGGTCGACGCGGACTGCGCTTGATTTCGAAATTATTGATTATAAGATTCTCGTGTTCGCAAGTTCCCCTCTGTCTCTTGTCTCCCGGTCTGTCCACACTTCTGTCACCGGTGCAATGGCACGCATTGCGGCTTGAAATCTAAGTCGCAAATATTTACCCTCGGTAGCGGGCTGTTTACCCCCCGTATTCTATATGTATTGGTGTTTAGGCATTCACGCAGGACTCCCGGGACCAGACATGGTTCAATCTACGGGTTCATACGGGTTCTGTATATCCTCGTTGCCTTGCTGCGACACTTGATTCATTCCTTTTCGTTCGGGCCGTCGATGATCATCCTCTCTCTTTAACTTCACATGGAAGGCTGACCTCTTGATGCGTCCACAGGATCTATGGCCGCCTCATCAGCGCACTCCCACACTTCTGGACACATCCATCGTCTTCGCCGTCGGTGGTCTCCAGCTGGATAGTAGTATATCAGTATCAGTAAACTGGTTCCATCCCTTTCCTCCGTACCACCGTCTATTCCTATCGTCATTGCTGGCCAATTGGAAATCCCTTCTTTGTTCTTTCCTGCGCCCCGCGACCCCGCCATCAAAATTTCATGCGGACGAGCCAGATATCGCCCGGTCTGGAACTTCTCTCTTTGATCTGGGTACGCCGTTGCCAGTTGGTGTCCACCTGGTTTATAATGGCCATCAGGATCGCGGATGCGCTTCCACTATCCTCTCATGCACTCCCACAGTTATCTTCCTCAATCCATTCATTTCCGTTCCGCCTGTCCATCCTTTCACACAGAGGGCTGACCGGCACTGGGGGCATTGGCCAAGGCATGCAAAACCAGTCTGCCTGAAAAGCATGTTGTTGATGGGTGGGACAGAGATGTCAATCACCTTTTTCCCATCTTTGTTTTTGCCCATTGAGTCACCCCCAAAAACAAAGATGGGACAAAGGTGGTTGACATCTTTGTCCCACGGATCGACAAACCACATGCCTTGTTTCACATGTGTGGGTGAATGCCCCCGGTGTGACCGCTTGTCGGTTCGTCATCCTTCCGTCCCTTTCTTCTGTACCACCCTCCCTTCCTACCTTCATGGCTGGTCCATGGGATCCAATCAATGTCATTCAGGCCAACTTGTACAGAGCCATGGTGAGCCTTGCACACCCGTCCCAAGAATGTGACCTGATCATTGAATGCAATATCGAAAGGCGGAGGTGTTTCTTTATGGTATCCATTCATCTTACCATGACGACATACATCCTAGCTGGATCCTTTCGTGTTCTAGGGGTCTATGCAGTTATGTTTGGATTTTATATGCACGTTCTCTACACCCGAGGCATGGGGAAGCATCGTGTTTTGCCTGTGGCAATAATACTGCTGTTCATCCTCTGCACGGCACATGTAGCTTTCCTGCTTGCTAGCACTGTAGTCCTGGATCAGGGACTGACCTCAGGGAGGATAGCCCCGCCGATCGTGGTGACCCTGCTCAAAGTAACAAATGCGATCTACATTACCAGCAAGTGCGTATTATGGTGTCAGATGCACGTTGAGGAGCTTATTCTTTCTTAGCGTGCTTGCAGATGGCATTTTTGTGAGATTGGTCATGTCACCTTCGCGAGGTCCATGACGGTTGTACAGATATTTCGGTGCTATGCCATCTGGAATTTTCGATGGAGCGTCATCGTCATTCCGGTAATGTCTACTCTGTGTGGCGGCGGTGAGTTTGCGAACGGACTTCAAGTAATGCGTGAATGAATGCTTATTTATTGCTCGAGGTTTTGGGTATTCCGATTTATTGTCGTCCACCAGCAACTTGAATTTCGGTGAATTGTATGTGTTCTCGATCATGGCATCGCTCTTCACGACGTTTATGTTGATGGGTCTGAGTGGTATGTTTATTTTGCCTGAAGCTTTTGAGTGGTGCAAGATGTAATCATTGCTCAGCGGGGAGGATCTGGTGGCTGGCGTGCAAGTCCCGGCAGGTCCCAATGGGAAAGAAGATGACAAGCAGATATCGCACTGTGTCTGCGATGATGTATGTGTTAGTATGCAGTTCCAACCTTGGTCTGACATTGGTTAGTTTGGAATCTGGGGCGGGCTACTGTGCCGTTGGAATCATATACAGCATTCCACTTTTTTCTCAGCCTCAAACCGGGTATAGTACTGGATTTATAGACGGCGCAATACTGGGGCAGGTGGTGGCACGTCACTCACAAAATCCAATCCCTGAGTCTGCTCTAATGAGTTGTCTAGGGAATTGCACCGACCCTCATTGCGGTCCGCGTCGCGTTAGGGAAGAGCGTTGAAGCTGTGGACAGTTTTGTGTCACCACCGAGCATCCGAGTTGGCCCCAAGATTCAACCCGCTGGTCTTTCATCCGCCCCAATCGAGCAGTGGTTTTTGTACCTTCGACCCGAAACCGAAGATGACAGCGCAAAGGCAGAGATGGTTTAATAGTTGGCGCAGAAAATGCCGCTCTAGGTTTGAATTCGACTGTAATAAATTTTATACTTGCCTCCGCTGGATTCCAATGGAATGTTTCTCAAGCATACCGAAGGCATATCCGCCCTTTTCGAAACACGTTGCACGTTTAAGCCTCGACACGGGGACACCATTCATATTTCAATGCACAACCTTCACGCAATTGTCGTGTCGGCCGCCCTCATCCTCATCTGTCTGCAAGTTCATGACATTTCCTTCCACACGAAGGCCACATGGAATTCGCACTTGAGCACCCGGCGTCGCTGCAATATCTGTATACCCGACGCTTTCTCTGATTCCACCCTCCCAGACGCTTCCACGATTTTCGCCTGCTTACTTTATATTTCAAGAAGCAGGGGTGGGCTTGGCCCCGAGAGCGTTTTGTGATTCATGCATTCAGTCTGGTATGCACAACTGAAGGACTGTGAGATACACCTCTCACCAAAATTGAACCGTCTCTTTCAATATTTTTTTGCAGTTCACGAATGTGTACAGTTCCGAGTACCTCAAGCGTCAGAGCCATCAGGGGCCCTGAGGCATGCACAACCGGTGGTTGGTGGCGCCACCGGTTCCACTTTTGAGCACACACTGTGAATCCATTTTCCTTCTTTTAGATCTACACTATCTCAATGGCACATCCAAATGGATGAGCCAGAGTATTCACCTCCATGGGATTGCTTTAATTTTGTCCCACCGCCAGTGATTTGGCCCGAGATTTGAGGCTACAAACCAGGTTCTGCTCGATATAGACAAGGTCATAGATATGGTCGGGGAGCAACTTCACTCACAATTAAAGGAACATTCATTAGCCACCAGATAGCCACCTGATGGTACAGCGACTGGTTTGCGCATGGCTCCTGGTGGCATCATCTGGAAGGGCTGAACGGCACAAGCAAGAAAGATCCCCTCAATTTCCGACATTTCTTGCGATTTATCACTGGATCACCCGGCGAAGTAGCTTCCGCGCTTTCCAGCAGAACATATTGTGTAATCCAGCACTCAAACTTGCAACTTTGGCGATTGATAAAGTACGTTACAAATCTGCCGCGGGTTTCGACAATACATCAGAATCCAGATACCTACCTACCTACCTACCGAAGCAGAGCCGATCCCGCGCGGTATGTGGAACAGTGGCGTTAGCTGATTATGAACTGTCGTACAATGACTGACCGATGCGCAGCCATGGGATAGATTTAAGGATACTACAAAGGGGCCAGCCCTGTGCTACAGCAACGCACGCCGAACATGGGCACCGATGTAAACCAGGCTGCGTTCAGTACGTGGAACGTAAAGTAAGGCTTCACGGAGTGATGTAGTGGGCGAGGCAATCTGAGACTGAAACGATGAGAGCGTCCCAAAAATGCACCCTCTCAGTAGACGTAGTTGAACGTCAAAATGCGCAGTGCGCCACAATCATGCATGCGACAGGAATCGGTTACATCGCTGACGACCGCGGTTAGCGCATAAGAGGTATGTGGATAGATATCAGATGTGCGAGCAAAGTATAAACAGGTCTTATAATTCCCAAGCAACCCTTCCCTCCCGTCTATAGTTTCTTCGCGCATGCGCTCACCAGTGCAGGCGATGAGTCGGGCACTGGTATCCGTTGGGATTGTTGAACAAATACAACTGGTGGTACGCCTCCGCGTCCCACCAGGGCCCCGCCTCAAGGATCGTGGTGACGATCTTGGTTCCCTGTATAATATTATGGGCTATTATTACAAAGAAATGGCGCAAAGAAAAAAAAGGACACCGACCTTGGGCGTAAAATGCTTCGCCTGCACCTCTTCCGTGACGCGCTTGGCTATCTCCGCCTGCTCCGGCGTTGTCGTGAAGATCGCGCTGCGGTATTCTGTCCGAGATGTATCTCAGTTCACCAATCCAATCGAGGGTGTCCTTGGGAGATAGCACTCACGCGTTCCGGTATCGCCCCCTTGGCGATTCACCGTCGTCGGATCGTGCGTGCGGTAGAAGAACTCGACCAGCTCCCCATAGGTGACGATCTTGGGATCGAACTCGATCCTCACGGCCTCGGCGTGCTGCGTCGCGCCACTGCAGACCGTGCGGTAGTCTGGGTTAACTGAGTCGGCGGAGCCTCCGGTGTACCCAACGCGCGTGGCGACGATGCCCTTGGCAGGCGGGAAGTGTTTGACGAAAATGTGCTCGGTGCCCCAGAAGCAGCCGGAGGCAAAGATGGCGATTTCTTTGGTGGGGGCTGGAGCGAAGGGAGCGGTTAGCTTTTTTTCGAAATTGCAAGACAACGGGATCACCCTACCAGACATCGTGTTCTACTAGGTGCTTGGGGTAAATTCGCGTTGATTCGTCGACGACTGTAGGCCTCGAATATATACCACAGCCTATGTGGGGGTCACGGGCGATGATGAGCAAGCAGCGCGGTCTCGGAGGTGGGAGTGGCCGCGTTGATGTCAATCGCTATGGGCGCGAGGAGTAAGCAGCAATGATGGCGTGATTTAGATCATGTGCTTTTGGATCGCGATCACGGGAGCGCTGGGAAAACGCGACCCCGTGATTTGGTGTGAAAATTTTCAAGGTCAACTATGGATTTGATATTTGCAAGACACTTACGGTCAACCAACGTGAGACACCCATTCGAACATCAAGACGTGCAGCAATTCCCGAACTCGGAGAACCAAAAGGAATGGAAATGAAACGTACTTGCATACAAATTTGCGTAGCAGAAAGGGCGAATTAAGAAGTGAAATTAACCCTCTTCGCAAACGAGTCATTAGGTAAAGCTAAAGTTCGATAATTTTCGACGTGTTTATCTTTATGCATTGCTGGAGACCACAGTAACGATGGGGATGGGATGGGGTATACCTGCGAGTCAGGAAACATAGCGTCCTCCGCGCTCTGGGCCACTCTCCTAATATCAGTTTCCCCTCTTTGTGACACCTACGGTCAGCGACGCATTGCAAGTGCGGCCGAAGGAATCAACGGCGTGAATCGGACCGTTGAAGAACAAGGTTGGCATGAAGGATTACGCTAAATTCTGCTGGTGAGCCCACGGTGGGACAAGTAAATCCTACGAAGCGCTCACCGGAGTGGAAATAGAAAGCCTATCCATCGTGCACGTAATGGGAGCGCAGCCGTCCCGATCCAATGTGATGACCGAATCTGATGTAACGGAATATGGCGCGGAGAAGACAAGCGCGCAGGTTCTGCCAGTGGGATCGCGTTTTCCCTGTTTCAAGCAGATGGGGCACATGGATGGTCGCGTTCTGGCGCACCTGTGTTCATGAACAAAGGAGAGAGAGACTGCGCGCGTCGTCCATGGAGTCTCACGGATCCGGACCCGCGCCATAAAGTCTCAAAAACGAAATCGCCTCTGCTATCAGCGCCGCCAGGCTCGCAAATAAAGCGGGAGGACTCAAGGTCACAGTTACACGCCTCAGAGAAAGAATTGAATGAACAAGGGTATATTATACTCGCGCGGTCCACAACCTGAACAGCAAGTTTACGGAAGACAAACATGTAGTAGTGTATGGATGGTTATCCCTACAGAATTCTACAAGATGTCAACCGACTCCACAACATCATTCCAGGGGGTCAATCGCACAAGACGATGGCAATCAGGTCATGCTGTTGGCCCAAATCTATTGCAAACCATCAAGGTGGTCCAAATAGGTTATTATATACATCCAATGTCCATATCCGACATGTATTACCACTGTAAATATTTTCATTTCAGCCCAGGTAAACCGGTGAAATTGCAGTGTGCGAAGAATAGCTCACTGTGCAACGCACTGAGGGCGTCGACACCCCAAATTAAAATACAGAGGAGTTCATATGAAGTATTGGGATGTAGCCAATAGCAGAATATAATGTCCACATGGCTGCAACCTCCTAGAAAAACTCATCTTTGGTGGGAAATCAAATTTGATGGTTTGCGGTAGTCAACATCGGTGGACGGGAAAAAAAGCAGCTGGGGGCTTATCGAGGTGGGAGAGGACAGATATACCTGTCATAGATAGGACCCTAAAGTCTCTTGGCCTTGGGGAAAACTGCTGGTGCGCTATGAAGATGGCCCAACTGAGCTACTCCAGGGTAGATGTGTGCCATTTTCGAGGTCCCAGGAGGCAAACACAACAAAGCTCCGATCTTCAAAAAGAGGTCACGCTATTCCGCCAGAATGAGGGCATGAAAATGAGCCCCCAAGCTCCCGAATCGGTGCGGAAATGGCGAAGAACAGAGATAAGAAATGATGGTTACACCGTGACACCCCGATCGAAAATTTCGCACAACCCTGCGATCGCCCCCCTCGATCCGCCTCCAAATTAGGTACGACATCATCATAAGTCGTACCCACAAACAAGAAATTCCTGGGTGCTAAGCCCAGGTACTCGCCACCCCGTCTCCAAGCGGCATTTGGTCCGCGTGCTCGTCCGCACACGCACCGCGCCCCCACAATGTCGTCATCCGTTTCCATCGGCACTTCCACCGTGTGCGTTGTCAAGCTAAAAGCGGAGACGATGCACACCGACATCGGGCGCAGATATCCATCCGCACTTTCCATGTCGTGTGTGTGCTCAGACGTGGATACGCGCCGTTCGCAGGAGTGCAACAGAAAGGAGATACGGAAGGAACATGTGCGTCGCCTTTAGTTAATTTTGCAGCTGGCGGGTAAGGAAGAGGTTTTGATGCAAAAAGGAAATCCGGCTCTGCGCGCTCGCGAATGTATCTCAAGTCGCAGTTCTGACACTGAGGAGACTTGGAGTTGGAGCACTGGGGAAACAGATAAAGTACAGATGACATTATGTGAGACTAAATTTGATTGGTGAGTCCAGAGTGATACAGAAAGACTTGTCCGAAGCGCTCACCAACAAGGAAAGCTTGACGGCCATCACCTCCACGCAGAGGAAAGATCACGCCATCTACAGCGTCCTTGGACGCCCTCCGCCCCTCTTCCTCGTCCAGGCCCTCATATTCGTCATCGGGTTTCGTCATCAGGACTCGTGTCAAGCCGACAGCGCAGATGCTCCACATCGAGGGCTGCAGCCGTGAACGCGGAGCGCGGCGCGGAGGGGCTCCACGGAGCAGGGTCAGATATCTGGGACCCATGTGCAGTACGCAGGCTGCGGTCGAGTGGAGGGGTGAAACAAGGACAGGAGACAAGGAGACAGTGTGTCGCTGGGCCTGTAATTACTCTCGAAGCCCCGGGCTCCTCCAGCTGGCGGTTCTATGCCCGCAGGTCGGAAGATAGGCACGGTGTGGGGTGGAGCGAGTCGTGAGGTGGGAAGCGCTGCTCCGATGCGAAGAAACCACGATCCGTGTGCAGCTCGCGGAAGACGCCAAGGCAGGTAAACGCCACTGCTGGTATTGGTGCCCTGGCCAATGTAGCTGCGCGTCGTACCACGGGGTATCCGCGCCAGCATCCGCCGCCGCCGATATAGTGGAGGCATAGACGTCGGTGGACAAAGCGCCCTTGAGGCTTTCCCCATCTCATTCCACGCACTCCTGCCGCCGCCGATCAGCTCCCGCATTGTGCTACTCGTCACCTCGTCCTGTACATCCGCATTACGCTCCCGACCAGGTGTCCCGCCCGCGCACCCCCCATGCTCACCGCCTCGCGAGCCGCATCGGGCGGGATGCCCATCCCTACCCCCGCGTGCCAAGCGGGGAAGCGCATGCGGGAGTGCTGTGTAGACGGGATCGCCAGATGGCTCGACGACGCGGATGCTGGCGGTGGCGAGCGGGGAGAAGACGCAGCCCTACGCAAATGCCGATGTGGAGCGGTGATGGGGAGGGAGGCGGAAGGGGAATGTGAATGGGAAGGATGCAATCTCGGCCGTGGCGCTGGGGAATTGAAGCGATCTGCGCGGACAAGGGACGTGACGGGAGGGAAGAGAACAGGCGCGTTTGAGGATAGGCAAGGAATGCGTTTGACCAAAGTCAAAGGGGGAGGATTTCGGGAAAGATATCAGAGAGTGGCGGGAGGGCCTTCATCAGGTATTTCGCGGAAAGCTGAACAGCGCTGATGAGCGGCAAGTTGGCGCTCATCTTATATGAGATGATCAGTGGACGGGAAATAATAGGAAAGAATAGTCAGCGGGTCCCGATCTATGAAACAAAGTAAGCGGCAGCGTCAGTAAGAAAAGGCCATGATGAATGGCGAGAGGAAAGAGTGACTTACGAGGACGGGGGCGAGGGAGAGTCAAGGGTATGCCCAGGCGAATGGGATGTGCGGGCGTTTCGATTGATACTGGCCGTGGTAAAAATGCGAAGGTGCGAGAGATCCTGTCGAGGGACAACTCGAGTGGGTGTGAACGCAGGGAATTTGGCTGTCGGCGGGATTATTGGCGTCACGGAGTGGATCAGGCTGGGTAGATATTGGACTGAAGGCGAGCACCGTCTAAACGGTTGGTCTTGAGGCAAAAGCGCGTGCGGCGCTGGATCAAGCCCTGTTTAACAAGCACACGGTTTTGAGATCTGGAGACAAATAAAAAGCAGAGGCGGAAAATGCTGACGTCGGGTTTGAGTGGCAGGTCGTTCCGTGGGAACGATAATTAGAGCTCCGTTCCAGAATTTATACGCAAGGATTTCAAGAACGAATAAAGCAGTCCCGTATATAGGGATCACGCACCGTCTGGTAGGTCTTATGTACGGCGAAAGCGGCATTTGCAGACAGCGTTCCAAAGCGCGTTCAGTACGATCCAATCGTATTGTTTTAAATTCATTCTTCATCGAGACCAAAGCAATATAGCACGATAGCTTCAAAATTCGACAGTAAGTAGAGGAGGGCCACGAGCGATAGAGGCACGCAACAGGGGCCAAGCGCCGCTGCGCCTCAGTACTGCGAGCGATGCGACAGATGTTGCAGGGGTCCGTTGTCTTCGCAGTCCGGAGAACAAATCAAGAGTAAAACGATCGTCAACGTTTGAGACGAGTAGCAAGCGGAGTTTGAATCGCGTTCACGTGCTTGATGCAGAACAATTCCCAAGCGGATTGACCCACTTCGTACAGCCGAGGCACAGTCTTGTCGCGGAATATACACTGCAAATCTGATGAACCGGGACTTGTCTTTGTTAGATACTCGGTCTCTTTCAACTCGCCTTCCGCTTGCTAATGCCATGTACCAACGGAAGAAGCACATGCTTGCTCCAGACTTATATTCTTTATATCTTGTTTATATCTGTAAATTTGCAGGAAGGCCCCAATCCTGATCTCAATTTCCTCTGTCCCAAAGTTGTACTCCGCCCACGCTGATGAGTCAAAATCATAGCCGAAACACTGCAGTTTCGCAACTCGCCACAGTGACAATTGAACTTTGAATTGAACAAAATCGATTTGTTCGGAATGATTATTGCGAGACTTTCAACAGAACACATACTTATCTTTGACCTGGTGGCACACAGGTTATCAGCATATATGTTCGCCACCGAATTTGTTTGAAATTTGTTGTGATAACATCGCCCGGCGAAAGTCCTTCCGGAGAGTCTACATTTCTGGCACAATTCATTCCTTCCGTATTTAACTCGCATCAAAATGGACTCGCATAGTCAGTACAAAGATACAATCACGGGGAGTCCCCGTGATACTGGAAACTTTTCACTTAGGAAGATAAATCCGCGGACTCGCCGCTAGACAGATAGCATGTTTGAGCTGGAGTGATAGGATAAAAGATCCGGTCATGTTGAATTGATCATCAACGCACAGGGGGGTATTATTAAATATGAATGGATGTAACATCGCTACACGAAAAACGATTTCGACTGAGGTAAGATCCCCCTCCGGCTGTGGATTTTGCGCAAAGAACGTTCCAAAGCATCCCGAATTCCCGGCCTATGCACGTTGCCGGTCCAACCTTGAAGATTTTTATCATAATCCCCCTTGTAACTCATATTCCTATTATGCGGGGCAGAGTACAGCGACTCGGGAAGGTTTCCTTTCCAGTTATATTATTTAACAGCCTCAACGGCAGCAAGAATATCGAGCTCTACTCCGGACTGACTCAGTTTCGCTCTCCATCTCTCATCATCAAGGCTCTGCCAAAGGATGCAATTCTTATTCTTCCCATTGAAATAGAAGTCCTAGCCGGCCTCTGTAAGCCGTATAAATGTGAGCTTCAGGGTGACTCAACACCACCATGTTCCAGCCTTTCGACAACCCCAGCCAGTTCTATCCCGGTCTCATCGTTTGGTGCGACGCTAACAGCCGCGAGATCGACGTCTCTACGCTTGCGCCCACCGATCTGCACGACCGCAGGAAAGCGAGGGAGCCCCGACCGTGTCTCGTGGTCGCAGTAAACTACGCCAACAAATCCTTTCAAGTTGCACGCATCAGCGCGACGACGGCAAGTCTCGCATCTGCCTATCTAATATGTTGCTCATTTCGATATTCAGCCGCTGGACACCCATAAGTGGGTCCAAGTCGACACTGCGCCTGCTATCACATGGAGGAATACCAATAGTGATGCGTGGATCTGGGTTGGCACCCCGCCCACCCTCGCGATGGTCTTCAACGAAGCGAGGATTATGCATCGTGTGTTGATGTTTTTCCCTTTTTTTTTGTTCATCGCTTTGAATATTTTTTTGGCCCAGCTCACAAAGAGAAGCAATTTATTTCAAACCCGATCGCCGCTTCCAATGTTCAAAACTACTGGGTTCATCGCGAGAATTATCTGAGGCGGAGTCAGACGCAAAGTTTGTGTTCCCCAAATATCATCAGAGTGGCTCCCTCAATACATAATCTTTACTAGGCGCTCAACCATCCGGCCAGCGCATCAGTAGCAGGCACTACACCCACCGATCCGCCGGCAATATGTCATCGACTGTCCAGAACATGCGTTCGTCTACTCGCTCTATTTCAGGGCCTGTCAGCTATCCCAATTTCCCCTCTCCAGGGAGCAGCAGCGGTATATATTCACAACCGCCGGGGTTTAGCACACTTTGCTCCCAACCGGTCGTGGTCCCGATGGGATTTACAGAAACCAACCCAAACTCTCCAGGATGGTGGCGTAATCCAGAAACGGGGTGGTTTTGGCACGCAAGTGGCGGGCTCTTGCCCCCACCCACCGGGAAACAATAGAAGCAGCTGTCATGATCTCATGCAATGGTTACTTCCCGCTCGCTCGCGATCTTGTTTCAATATTCAATTAGTAATTCCTCCGCGAGTCCTTACTTCCTCACATCTCCCTTATCTACCATTCCCTAGTTTCAGAATCTCTTACGTGTTTTAACTTGTATTTCATATCTACTTACAAGTATATAAACTCCTAGTTGATTCAATATACTTTACCTTTTACCTGTTAACCATTCGCTTTAAACATACCCTCAGTCTAGCCTAATAGGCTACGACCCTGTCTCTGGCTTCAGTTAAAGTTTCGCACTAGCTGTTTTCGGGACAACCTTACTAACTAGCGGTAACGAACCTGTGGTTCGTGTGCTTGTTAGTAATTCGCAAAAGTCAACGGTTTCTCGTGAACCCGACAGACTGCACCGGTTCTTTAACAGCGGCTTGGACGGGTATAACAATCAGATAATATTCATACTGCAACCCTTGCCATTCAATCGGTACGCTTTTTATTGTCTGATATGCGTCGGCGTATTTGGGACTCAACCACTAGGATACCGCATGCTGTCGATATGTTAATACCCGTCTGATTTCTGTGCACCAAGGCAGAAGGAAAGAAATGAGTACTCGTCCTGCCGCGCACAGCGTCGGCCTTACCTGCCAAGTTATTGTCTGATATGCGGATTCTGTAAAAGAGTGGCTGTGCCTACCGCCGCTCTTGTCTTAGAATTCACATCGAGTATATCTGAAAATATTTATGCAGGTTCATGGAATGCCTTAGGTGACATCTCTCGGCGAGAATCAAACATTTCACACAGCCAATGATTCGATCTAAATGTAAAAATGATTAGCTAATCTATGGTGCACAACCTCATATCCGATATCGCCTTGGTAGGTAAACCAATCACTTAGTTGCGAGGGAAGGACTTTCTCATTGGAGTATCTTCTACCCGCCAAAATATTTGCAGAACTATTGCCTGAAAGGTGTCTGAGATCAAGACCGCAAAATGGTCGCGTTAAGGTCATAAGTAATTGAGGCTCATAATCACCAACTAGACTCGTGACCAGTCTGCCCGCGATGAGCAACACATGTGGCGAGCACGTTGCTGCAAGCAGACTGGTGCTTCTCGAGCTGTGCCAAAGGGCTGAGCACGGAGTTTGATTTTTTTGGCGGGAGCCGATCACCGGCATCACTGTGGCAATGCATTCCATCAATTCTCAGTCAAATTGACCATTCAGTATACACTCGCCTCGCAGTTTTGAGAAATTTTGAAGAGACAGAATTGGAGAGAGGCTTAATATAAATCACACTCCCCTTCGAAATTTATCAAAATAACTTGATTTAAGCTCGGAATGAGAAAATCGGAAAGTTTTTAAACTCCGTGCTCAGCGCTCAGCCCTTGCACAGCATCCGAGAAGTACTAGCCTGCCTACGCCAACGCGCTCGCCACACTTGTTGCTCTTCGTAGGCAGACTGGTCACGAGGCTAATCACCAACGCTAACACGGTTTGATACGATTCCGGTGTGTTCCGTCATCTCGTAACCATCGACGGAACAGACCCGGAGCAGAAACACAACACCTCGCTCAGATTCCGCACTTGTTGTAACATAAATTCCGAATTTAACTTTTATGCCTCAAAAAGAAAGCTGCCCACAGTGAAGGAAGGCGCAATGCACAGACAACGCTACTAGTACCAGTAGATTCTCATTGGGGGGACCTTTCTAAGGCACAGGGAACTATCTTATCAAACTCGACGGCAAGGTATGTGCCTACGTAGTCGGTGCCCTCTAGTATACAGGTGCATCCTGAGCATCATCTGTATATCGGTTCTGTAACAGAGATACACTTGTCGCAAAACACCCGCGATCTTCCGGAAAACAGCTTGAGCAAGTCTAGAATCAAATTGTTCAAAGTTAACCATCTGAAGCTTCGTTCTGAATGCGCAGCCACATAAATGTACATCAGGAAAAAGTGAATCCTCTGTAGCAAAGGGGAGATCTCTGTAGCAATCTGTAGCCTCTGTAGCCAGTCAGTTGGATATGTAGTCAGATGTAGCCATCTGTAGCCAGTAGGCAGCCTATGTTGCATCATGTAGCCAGTGCAGAGACAACATAGTGCATGGATTCAATATAGTCTATGTAGAGCAATGTAGAATGCCTACAAGCTACATAGTCAAGTTGCCTCAGAACATGAATTTTGAGGTTCAAACAAATTGGGGTCTTAAAATCATTGCACTCAATGTTTTCAAGGAAGGATTGGGTTAATGCATTCGGAGATGAGGCTGAATCAGACATCTCACAAATTCTTGTGTGCAACTATCCTACCCATGTGGAGTGCCTTGCCACCAAGAGTTCACTACTATTCATTTCTATTTAACAATTAAATACTTCAGAAATGTTGTACAAGTAAATTTGCGGAGGAGCTGCAGCCATGTGGTCACTAACTTTACACTATTCATCATGGTCCTCTTAGTGTAGTGGTATTTTGTACTTTCTGTAGTTTTCGTCGTTCTCGCGAGGTCCTGAGTTCAATTCCCCTTGTAGGCAATTAACTGAATAAAGCAATGTGAACTCAGAGACACAAGGCAAAACATAACAGTAAGTATCAAAACAAGACAAGACAACATAAAAGAAAGAAAGAGGTTCAGTGAGTAGACGAAAGCTTTCCTTTTGTGTTGCAAAGGCCCCTTTCTCGTAGCACCCCGCCTAACTACATACTGCTACACTGTCAGGTGGTTGACTACAGATGGCTACATGAGGCTACAGAGCCTCCCCGGTTGACTACAGATGCTACATAAAGGGGTACTTAGCAATACGGCTACAAGTGATACATAGACAACATTGCACTATATTGTAGTGTCACTTTTTCCTGATGTAGAAATCCGGCCACAGACTGATCTATCCGTGAGTATCGTTTTGAATGCCGCCTGGTGTTGCGATCAACGAGCACAATCAAGTGCAAACATTCCTGCTCTGTTTGTTCTTCTCGTAGTCATGTCAGATCCTACCACAAAAGACGCTGCGCCGCCAGAAAATCTCACAGTTCCGAGATTTGAGTCTCAAAACACTTCCCGAGTGACCATCGGGCAACTCCAAGGGTAAGAGCGCCTAAACGATCCAACCATGTCGACGACAGCTGACACTCCGCAGGGAGCAATCCCACCATTTACAAGAGACCACCATCAATATGTATGGGTACTCGCCAATACGCTATGAGCAGTACCGAGCTTCGAGCCTTAAGATCGCCAAAGACGTTTTCGATCCCGCGGCACTGGCACCCATCTGTCGCCCTGGTCTAAACCCCTCCTCTGAACATGAAGATCAAGATCTTCATAAGCAGCCCAACATTCGGGACCAAGTCGGGACGCGCACACGACACATTCCGGACGGAGGCGAGGGTCACAACCCGTTCGAGGTATATGATTTCATTACAGGTATACGATACGTCTCAAGGAGCTCTGTCATTCAGAGTACCAAAAAGCGGCGTTTCGAGGAGGCCCAATATCCCTCTCTAGTATGTACCCACCTTGTTTATTCCACATCCATTGTTAACGGTCTCCCAGCCACAGCACGCAACCTCGAAACGCCTCCGAAAGCCGACCAAGCGTTGGGCGGAGAGTCATCCGCTGGAATCGACGTTGAATCGGGAGGTGCTTGAAGTCTTTGCCTGCCATCCCTCGGCTGACCTCATGGCAGTCCGTTCCCGCATCCACCCAACGTTCCTATACGTCGTCGAGGTTTATGCCGATTTCTGAGGGATTTTCGGGCCCGCGTACGCTAGATCCAACGGCGCGCGCGCTCGAAGGTCTGCAGTCCGACTCGACACCATCTCCCGGTCGAGTGGCCTATGCAGTTCCGCACCCAAAAAGAGCATCTTCCGCCACCCCCCAAGTAAGCTCAGTTTTTGCTCGGCGCATTTATTCGTGTTGACTTGAAAATGCTGCTTAGATTGAGCCTCGGCGTTCCCAGCGCGAGAGCAAACCAACCGCGCGGGCAATCGACAGCCAACAGCCGGGATCGGTGTCCCAGCGCGAGGTGCGTTAATCTTTCTGCGGGGCTTTCACTTATCTAACGAATCAATTCATACCTTTCCAGTACATTCAGACAGTCGTGGAACATTCTCGCACGAGCGAATCGTCAAACTGCGCAGCTTTGGAGGCACCTTCCCCGCGCCGCCACAGGATGTGGCGTGAGCCCGTAACACTCCATCAGTTCCTAAAGCACATTCCTGGCGATCTGTCGAGACACCGGCCTCTCTTTGAGGCAAAAGGACTTCACCTCAATATATTGGAGCTTCTCGCCCCGGGGGAGCCCGGAGACTTGAGGGAGAGGTTGCGCTGCTTGGCATGCCGGGACGATGATACTGTTGGTCTGACGCACAACGAACTTGAGGCTCTCGAAAGGGCTGTCTGCGCCTTGTTTAGACCGCAAATGCCAGAAATTCAGCTTCGATAGATAGGCCAGTCATAGTTTTTGTTTTCAATTTCTGGGATACATACTATTACATAGTGTAAATATTGAATCGAATTTTTGTTCACAACCGCTGCGTGCGCGCGATTCCGGACAAGAGGCGGACAGCAGAAAACTGTTGGGAACCGATTAGCCAAAATCGGAGTTGAGAAAGGGGTCCACACTGGCAATTTAGGCTTTAGTGTGGCCGACCGGGGTCGATCTTTTGACAGGGATAGATGATCATGGATGATGCCTTCATTCCAAGGCTAACATCTGAGCATCGGGCGCGATACTGTGCGGGGTGCAGAATTGTCGGACTCGGGCTGGAAACTTGCCCGAGGCTCGAATGGTGCGACATGTGCTTCAGTTCTGGGAATGATCTATTTGCAAGAGCAGCGGGAGAAGTGCCTGTTGGCGAGCCACATAGAAGCCTTGTCAAACTTGCTTTGGGATGTGTCACGGAGGCGATCGCCTTACCTTAGACGTTCATTCCCCCGGCGTGTGTAATTTTGTTAGGCGAAGCAGTTTTAAGGGTGCGACTTCGGTGCTAAAAACGGTTGTGGCTTCTCCCAAATCGGCGATCGTCAGGGGAGAATCGAAATTGTGGGAAACAGGTTCCATTTGTGGAATTTGGGATTGAGCCCAAGACGAAGCTGCTCGTGGAATGTAAGGCGATGAGCTCGGTTTTCAGCCATGAGCTGACGTTTCACAGTAGCCGAGTTCTCAGAGAAAACTAAGAGGAAGAGCCTGCGTCTGTCGGCCTCATCTCGCTCGGCGGTATTTTTGGCGAGATACCGATATTGCGGCTCTAAAAGAAAATTGATGAAATAATCATTCCGAGTCTTGATCCCATTTTTGCACATCGTGTGAGCTACCGTGAATAGGATCTCAGCCAAATGCCTAATCTGGGCGCCTAAAAAGCGCGTCAAAAACGAGGATTCCATGGGGCAAACACGGGTAACTAAGGGCAATTTTGGCAGCCTGCAGGGAATCATGGGTGGGTTTGGAGCAGCCTGAAAAAAAAGGTAACGACGGAGAGTTAGGTGTCGGGTCTGAACCCAAGATCCCTGCACCTTGCCTCCCACAAAGAAGCGTAGTACTAACCACTGGCCCAAAGCAGCTTAGGCTCCAGATGGATAAAAAAACTCCATCTTCATCAATTTTATGAGCCAGAACAGAGCGTTGTTATTCTTTTGGTGTACACAAAACTGTTCCTGAGAGCAGCACTACATGGGGTGTGACTGTACGTGGTCAAAAACTCACCCGTACAGTCACACCCCATGTGCCGTGACAGTGATGCTCCTATCAGCTAGGTTTCGGACAGGACCAAGTGGCTGTGCACAGTCAGCCAGTTGGGCCAAAGTCGCTTTCTGAGCCTGATCCATGCACTTGAAGCTCAATTCCTGTGAGATTGAGCATACTGTACTCCCCTAGTATGTAGGTATGTAGTATAAAGGTGATCTGAGACTTGGGCAAAAAAATTTCACCTCCTAAAAAAAGAAATCCCAAAAGGAATAATGTGATGTTTGAAACAACATAGTCTATGGATGTTTTGCGATGGGAATTTCTTGTGGCAAAAAAATTTTGGGCCTTGAAGAACTTAGAAGCACAAAGCACAACTTCGCGACCATCAGCACTCACCGAGCGCTCTCTTTCATGTTGGGACAGCTCGACCTTTCGAGGCGACCCCGGTCAGTACCTTTCTCTGCGCCTCCTTTGTTTCGTTTACCTAAGCTGCTTCTTGTAGATTTGAATCATCAACCGCCCTGCCTGCACATTCGCGTCACCTTCAAGTTGAAGCTCGCCTCCACATCCACATGCCAAGGACCTGCCCACCTTGTCACCCATGCGGTCGTGGCTCCTACCGCACGCTACACTGTAATTCATGCACGCCTGGACGACAATACTGTTGGCCTGACGCAAGACGAACTTGAGGCTGTCGAAAGGGCCGTTCACTCATTCAATGCCATCAGGGCCTCTGTAGATAGTGCCCTGCCCTTGGATACGAGCTGGGCAAACCCTATCTCCGAGGTCGGCAGACCGCAGCAGCACTGCCTCGCCCTGTCTCCGCAGTCAGCCATAGGGCGCCCAGGCACGACAGGCCGGGTCTACCAGAGTAACAATGAGTTTAGTGGGAGTGGGACTCGTCCAGTCCCACTCCATCACTTAAAAAGTGCGACTCAGTCCCATTAATGGGACTTAACCCCGCTATGGAATGCGACTGATGGCGAATGCATTCGAGTGCGACTGATGCACTGATGCGCAATCAATCCGCGCTCATCACCGATGATCTCCGTAGCTTGGCATGTTTCATCCCAATTCAGCGACACACGCCATCTTGATGGACCCTTTCAAATTCCATTAATAACTGAACATGTTGCCATATCAATTGCACTACACCACACCAGAGTCCTACTTATGTCCATTTTTTTTTGATCCCTCTCTCCTTCTCCCACACACAATGCATAACTACAAATACCGCTCATTCTACTCGGCAGATATCTGGCTGCACATTGTTACCTCGCTCAACCCAATAGATCCTCTAACTATAGGCCTGCTGTTATGGTAAAGAACAATACCAGGATGCCAAAATTCATCTCCAACACCATGCCCTCACAACCGCTGTACCGGATTCTGTCATGGCACTAAGACTGCGAAACTCAGTATTGATAGTGAAGATGGTCATTGAATTCCCTGGATGGTACTGATATGAATTTATCGATTTTATTGTTGCCTCCCATTGATGTTACTCATTATAAATGTTCAATTCAACATTGCGATCTTGCGCTGCACACATTGAATTGAGTATGCCGAAACATCGGCACAGCGTGCGCCGATTTCATTCCCATCAAAGCCGTCGGCTAACCAGTCGCACTCGGGAAATCGAGTCGCACTTTGGTCCATCAAAAGTGCGACTCAAACACATAAGTGCGACTCAACGACTCCTACTCCCACCATTCTTGTATATACTCGGTCTACCAGGGCCCTTGTCATGAATCACCCGGGTTCTACTTTTTTCGCGCGACACGTCTGTACCGCATACAGGCGCGTCTGCATCACGGGACTCTCATGACGCGACCATGGGACCTTCTCACGGTTGAAACCCAATCACGGGTTTCAACGGACTTGGACAAGAGAAGACGTTAAGGGAACCCGCACAGTCAATTCCCCTAACCCTCTGACGCTACATACAGGAGCCCGATTGCAGGCTTCAGGGACCAAGATATTAGAAGACGTTAAGGGTTAGGAATACCGCACCGCCGGTCCTCCTAACCCTCAGACGCTATGGTGATAACACACAGGGGACAGGAGCATCACACATTAATGCTCCTTAATGTTGCTACACAGGAACTGATCACGATCGCATTAATTTATTCGTAATGTATATAAACACGGTAGAATCTCCTTGTACAGTAGATTCTACCTCATCTAATCTCAGGCTTCTGCTTTGGCTTGACTTAGGGATTGTCTCCACCCTGTCCCACTTCCCCTCCATTCTATTGCGGGTTGCGTCCACACCCCGGGTATTATATCTGAGTGGATATCATACCCTGTTCGACTCGTTCCGGGTTCCGCCTCGCATCCCGACTCACAATATACGGCCTCCTAACAAGGAGTCCGTTCGGTTGGTCTTGCTGCTTGGGGATCGAACCAGTTAGTAGCGACTGTCGGGTTTCTCCTGGTTGGGGTTCTCGCTGGGTTGCTTGTCGTTCAGCCGACCCAGAGGCCGTTGCTGACACCCCTGAATGTAGTGGTAGCCTGAGGTAGGTAGTATTGAATATTATTAACCCCACACGCCAGAAATTCAGCTCCGATAGGCCATTCATATTTTTCGTTTTCGGTTTGTGGACTACATTGTGTAAATAGTAAATTGAATTTTCTTCACAGGAGTGCAGTGCGTGTGCCTGATTCTGGACAAGAGGCGGACGGCAGAAACTAGTTGGGAACCAATTAGCCAAAAAAGGGGTCCACACTGGGAGTTTAGGCGTTAGTGTGGTCGCCCAGGGTCGACCTGTTGACAGGGATAGATGATCATGTATGATGCCTTCATTCCAAGGCTCACATCTGAGCATGTGGCGCGATGCTGCTACTGTGCGGGGTACGGAGTTGTCAGACTGGGCCTGGAAATATGCGCGAGACTCGAGTGTTGTGGCATGGCATGTGTTTCGATTCTGGGGATGATCTATTTGCAGGGGCAGCGGGATTAGCGGGCCACGTAGCAGCCCTTTTGGATGTGTCACGGAGTCCGGACTCAATCACCTTACCTTATACGTTCCCCTGTGGGTGATAGTGATAGTATAATATTATACACAGCACGGTCCAGGCTCTGAACACTGTGTTCCCAAGAGTATCCCGGTGCGCGCAAGCCCCTCGCACTTTCGTCTTGGACCCCAACTAACCTACTTGACGAGCTATTCGTTATCAGAACATCTATCAAAAGTAGAATGTGAAGTGGTGAGTAAAAGAAATTAATTGTTACGCTGTGGTTGTGTCGCCAAAGCAGGGGAAGAGGGAACGAACATGAAAGGAGCCTCAGAGACGTGAGTGATTTTGTATGCGAGTTCTTTAACCAGGGCATAGTCTGTCTATAAGCTATCCCGGTGCACAATTCAAAAGTGTGCTCCCGAGATCCAGAATTTGCCGACTGGTCAATCTGTGATCAAGAAAATCCAACCCAACATAATTTCCCAGGCTATGCAGTAGCTCCAATGCGGTGGCTGAGTGAGCACGTTCCAATACTTTGGTGTTGGAATCGAAGCGGCAGAAATGGAGCATCATCTTTCTTTGTTCTAATCTTCCTTGCAGGAGATACAATTGGTGGTGTATCAAGATCGTCAGTGAAACAAGTGTCTCCGTGCCCGTATGACTCACCAAAAATGCAGCGGTACTAAACCAGTTTCTATTAATAAGGATACGAATGTTGCCCGCTTCTCAATGCTTGATCTGTCATGTAAACTTTGGCTTAGATTCAAGCCCACCTCGAGGCTGAGGTCACAGCTGCGCATTGTGTGGATCCGGCCTGCCAGGTATATTGTATCCAGCGTAGATCAAACAGTATCTTCGCAATTTCCCAAGTTTTGCTTGCCTTTATGCTATGATGATCTTAAGAGGATTATTCTCCGTACGGTTTTTATTAATGCTTTGGCTCTACAACTACTCCCAGTAAGTATATGAAATCAGTGTTGGTAGAGCAGCAACAATCGTGTACTGCACTTTCCCGAGGCCATTGGTTTTGCACTGTGAAGTCAGAATCACGTCATCGTTTGGCTCCAGGGTCATGGCAAGTATCCCAGCCAGACCACCATCGGTGAGCGGGGCGTGTTGCTCGTTGGTATTCCGGTTACCGCTCCGAATCATTCACTCAGGGAGATGTCACCCAGGGTTATGGTAACATCGTTAACTTAAACTCTTCCAAGGGAGCGGGGTTGGTGAGTCCAAGTCGTGCAACGGAGACAGGCGGCAATCAATTGCTGTGGTGGCAGTACACGCTGACTCAGCGATGAGGTAGCCGAGCTTGCCACTCGGGGAAATCCACTGAATCAGCGCGCCTGTAAACGTTCCGGAAACTAAAAGTTTCTGGAATGGGTCCGGGAGGAAACGGGTTCCGAAACTTTTATTTTCGGGTCGGCTGAAACCGTTTCCGAAACCAAAAGTTCCGGCTTCTCCCGGAACTGATCCAGGAACTTTTAGTTTCGGGAGATCTAGTTTCGGGAGATCCCTGGGGCGGGCTGATTAGTTTCGGAATCAATTTTGGCGTGAAGGTTTGGCAATTGAGAATGGCGGCATCAGTTGGCGGCGGCAGGTGATCAAGCTTTGATCTACCATCAATTTCACTTATGCTTTTCTCCCGTCACCATGAGTATGTTCTCCCATCGGCTGGCTGCTGGGGTGACCTTGACACCATCCATTTGGCTCACACCACCTCGCTATTTGCTCTCCGAGGGCTGATGTGCTGCGGTACATCTTGTGCTTTTTTGGGTGACCTCCATTTGCAAGGAGTCTAGGGCGAACTGGTCATAGAGCTTACACATCGCCTTACACATAGCATTGTGCGTGGCTCGTACTCATGTCTCACTGCCGAGACATGCCGTTGCGCCTATTGATGTTGACCGCGCCAATGACAGGGGACCTACATGTAGTGATACACATATGTTGCTAGTAGATGTGACTACTATACCATATAAAACCATGGGCCATTAACCCCAGGTGTGGGCCCTATGGCCAAGAAACATTCGGAAAGTCCCCTGTCTAAATTTAGCAATTTGATCGACATGCTACTGCCATCAAGACCGGAAAGTTCCGCCGCCATTGCCGCCGCCGATCACCCCGCCATTCTCAATTCCCAAATGCTCTCGTTTTGAAATTTTTAGTTTCGGCTCTCCCGGAATTGTTGCCGAAACCTTTCAGTTTCGGCATTCCCGGATCCCTTTCCGGAACTTTAAGTTTCGGAAATGTTTCCGGGCGCCCCGAAATAACGGATTTCCCCGAGTGTGCTGAGGTGCGCGTCGGCAGCGAAAACCAAGTGGCACAGTACATTTGGGAATTGGGATTGCCACGATCGGTGCCATCGGCAATGCCACCGGCACCCAAAAATGCCGCAAGCGAGGTTTTTGATGCGGATGGCGCGTTCCGTAAGGGGAACATCAAGTATTACCACAACACGTCATCGCACGGCTGCGCCAAATACAAACACGCATCGCGTCTTCGTTTCCGCCCCCTCAGGCCTCATCTTTTGTGCTCCATTATCTATGGATTCAGTACACTACGCCAAATGGCAAAAGACACCTCATCTGGGGCAATCAGCTAACAGTCTAAGTTTCTATGGTGCTGGGCTCTTGTTATACCGGTGCGCTGTTCTGTCATTTTTGCTGACTCGCCTAGGCTAAACTGTACATGAGCAGCTGCATGATGTCTGATACTACTTACTTGTGCCTAAATGCCATCTGTCCACTCTAAATAATTATTCTTTGCTTGCTGAGAGTTCCATGTTATTCCGTGTTGTACAGTGCCCAGACCCCACCTTTCAAGAATAATAGCTATAGTTTTGGGACAGAGTCAAAAGGGACCCAGCTGTGCTGGAGATGAATCCATGCACAACCGGCGGCAGACTGGGCGGGACGGTGTCGACGCGAACCTACCAAGTACATGTCATTCTTAATGACAGAGAGGAGTTGACACTGCCACAACAGTCCCGACATGCCGAGACGTGACGCCGTTTGATGGCCTCAAGATATTGTTTTGGCACAATGCCACCGATCATGCCACCGATCATGCCATGGACCGTGGCAATCCCAATTCCCAAATGCTCTCAAGTGGCAAGAGCAACAGAGAGTTTCAGGTGAAATAGTGCCTATTGCGAGGAATCTACCCAGATGTGGTTAACTGTGCTAGAATGACGCTCTGGGGTCCAACACTGAGCTGGATGCTGGACAAAAGAAGCAGATGTTGTTTTCTTTTTCTTTTCATTTGGGCATTCAATTTCTGGGGCATTTTTTTCGTCTATGTACCCGGGCATCCATCCGCGAAAGAAGGGCTCATGTAGCGGCACCACTGCAGGGTGTCTGGCGTGCTAACGGCGAACTTCGAAATCGAGATGATGGTGGTCGGGATCTGGGTAATTCTGTTAATTCGAAGGTACGACTTGGGTGGGGCCCCGATAGATTACTGAAACGGTTGTGGCTTCTCACAAATCGGCGATCGTCATGGGAACCCGGAAATTTGGGATTGAGCCCAAGTCGAAGCTGCTCGTGGAATGTAAGTAGTGATGTTCCGGCTTTGGCCTGAGGCCGCGAAGCCCCGGCTTTTTGGCCTGGGCTCGGCTCGGCCCGGCCTCGCTTAGGTTGGGCTCGGGCTCGGCCTGGAATTTTGCCAGGCCGGGCCCCCATTTCCTGAAATTTACCAGCCAAAAGCTCCGGCTTGGGCAGAAGCCGGGGCTTTTCGGGGCTTGGCTCGGGCTTGGCTTGAGGGTTTTCAAAGCCAAGCCCAAGCCCAAGCCGGGGCTTTCAGGCCGAGCCCAGGCCGGAACATCACTAAATGTAAGGTGATGAGCTCGGTTTTCAGCCATGAGCTGCTATTTCACAGAGGATATACAAAATGTTTCACAGCAGCCGAATTCCCAGAGAAAACCACGAAAAGCCTGCGTCTGTGGCATCATCGGTATTTTTGCCGAGATGCCGATATCACCGCCCCCCCAAAAAATTAAAATAATCATTTTAAGTTTCTTTCCCATTTTGCACATACTTAGTGTGAGTTGCCGTGACTGCGACAGCACAGCCCATTGGCGGTCTCGCAGAGTTGACCATTCAAGGAATCTGGGTCGCCGATACTTATGCACGGCATCACGGCACTGTCGGGATGTGACTGTGACTGTCACATTCCTTCTTCTTTACCACGACTTGTTGCTCCTCGTTTTGAAGCTGTCCAGAAGAGGCTACAAGTAAATCGGCGAGTGCAGCTAAAATACTGGCGCAAAAGGTACATGTTTTGCGACGGGAAGTTCTTGTGGCGAAGAAATGGTTGGCCGTGAAGACGTGCAATTTCGCGACCCTCAGCACTCACCGAGCGCTCTCTTCCATGTTGGGACGGCTCGACCTTTCGAGGCGACCACGGTCAGTGCCTTTCTCTGCCACTCCCTTTTTTTCTTTTACCTTAGCTGCTTCTTGTAGATTTGGATCGTCATCCCCTGCCTGCGCATTCGCGCTACCTTGAAGTTCGCCTCCACATCCACACGTCGAGAACCTGCTTACTCTGCCGCCCGTGCGGTCGTGACCGCTGTTGCACGCTACACCGTAATTCATGATCATTTTGTCGTGTTTGGCTACATCCTGATATTACGCCCGCAGGTCGGCTTCATGTATTGGACGAACCTCTAGTACATGCGACCACCGCGAGAGCCCGGTGTGAGGAGAGAGCAACACATTTGGTCGCCAGCAGATCGAACTAGCGATCAATTACTCAAGCCGTAGAAGCAAGCGACCGCGCTTTGCGATGACTCTCGCTAGCTATAAATATTCCACGTCTCCGCTGTTCTTGTCCGAATTGACGGTCTTCGCGTAGAACTGCTGAGCCCACCCATGGTCATGTGTCCATACGGCGCCACCCGCCGCAGACTGCATTATTGACCAACGCAAGTTATTGCTATCTTTGCGCCGTTCATTGACATCCTGATATTATACCTAGTGGTCTGCCCTATCTCAGAGGCCTGAGTGACGAAGCCGTGCACAGAAGACTATTCGGGAGCATCGTGTGAACTGCAGCAATATCAATTCCACGCCTCACCATGGAGAAGAGAATATACGCGAAAGGTCCCTCGAGGTGAGTGCAGCGAGCCTGCTCCATGAGCTGCTGACGGCAGAGTGGGAGGAAGGAGGAGTCAGAAGGACCAAGCTTGTGCAGAAGCGGCACTCTGCGACGGCGAGTCCTCATTTTCCAGCTCTTCTTCAAATAGTGATTTTCTGGTAGGCCCCACCCTCCAGCGCCAACTCTTTCCCATTCCTCCATGTACTTATATCAACTACAGCATTAAATTAGCCTTAATGAATGCATGTGGGCAAGGCGAGAGGGCGAGCACAGACGGAGGTAGACTTGATATGTACTCTGTATCGGGGGTGCAATGCAGGGGAACGCATCGTCTAAGAGCAAATCGCCGCTCTTCGAGACATATTTCGGGATTTCAAGTTTACAAAACCCTCAAATTACTGTATTAATCAATCTATGATGATCTTCATTAAACGTTCGCGCCGCAAAGCCACCGCAATCAAGCAGTCTTGGGTACAGTTTGAGCGATATTCTGACTGTCTTCCTACGCCAATCAAGCGCACTCTATTTTCAGAAAGGCTCTCTTAACTTTAGATGCGTCCGTGGCAGCTAAATCTTTCAATCCAAGTACATGCAAACCGCATGCGTGCGAATAAGGTAACCACACGGTTTGAATTAGATTGACAGCGAAGGCCCACATAACGACATAGATCAGGCTCGGACTAGTCTCTTTGGCATTGATCATCTCGTTTCGTTGCCTCGTTTTTTCGACCAGCATCGGCCGATGGGAATATCAATATGATTCAACCTCGGCACAATCAAGTGCAAACAGAGGCCTCTCTGAACCAAACACTATGAGCCGTCGAAGCACTAACGATACTGGATACGACACAAATCCACGCAATAATCCCACCTCCGACCTCCAGAACCAGGCTCCTGGGCTGCAGCTCATAATCGACCAGCCCGAAAGGCAAGCGTTCTTTCATTGAAACATGGAAAAATATATCTCTTACAACTTCCAGGCGCCGCAAGCTCAACCGACGGGACAGGGGCGTCGCCCGAATTGCCTTCACAGAGGGCACCCCAATCGAAGAAATCGCGAACAAATTCCGCGTTGGAGAGAGTTCTATCCGTGCCGCCATTGAGAACGAAGAGTTGCCCCAAGATGATGTGGCCAATGACTACGACCACGCGGGGCAGGTTCTTTGGACGTTATTCCCGGAATTGCCCAGGAGAATGGGTCTTCAAAGTCATTGGGGCAATTGTGGCGATCACATACATCGAGTGGGATCATGCCTAGATATAACTGAAGTACGCATGTTCTGTGACTCAGAGCCTCAGAGACACTCTCATTCCTGACACTGCTGTTCAGTCTGTGCCCCGCGTCGCTCCGCGTGCCTTTGAGGCTCCAGCTTCTCAGCTACGGCGTCAAGAAACCAAGGTCCTCATGTCGGCATCCGTGGACCCCAGACATGTATGTTCTCGCAGCAATTCCGGGAAGCCGCTCATGGGAATTGGTATTTCAGACATCAAACACAACGCGTGTCTCTGGCGCTACTGCTGAGCCTCAGCTGCGGTTTATTCCTTACCAGCCGAAGGTCTCGCAGCCCCAGCATCCGAGGCACCGCAAGGTTCCGGATACGAAGCGCCTTCCAGAATCCCCGTTTTCGCCTGATGAAACTTCAGGCTCTCCGCAACAGCCTCAGGACCTCGATTTGCACACAGTGAGCGCGCACACCCAGTGTAAAAAAAGAATGCGGCATGGAGAAATTAACACTGCAGCGATCTCAGCGGAGCTCCGCAGGCACCTTCCCCTCTGGGCGGAGAACGGAGTCGATATGAACATACTGAGTCTGATAGCTCCATTTCCGTCAGTAGTGAGACAGTTTCTGGAAGCACAGAACAGTGGTGCTGTCGGGCTGATGGAGGGCGAGATTGAGGCGTTGGAAACCGCGGTTTGTTCCCTCTACAGACCGGGAACCCCCGGCTCGGAAGAATCAGGGGATAATTCGTTGTCATAATCTTGTATCCCGATAAAATTTCATTCTCGTTGCACCAGCACTTTTGACAGGTTCAACACCATTCGGACCTTTACCCTTCTCTCAGTACAACTTCAATAACTTTCACCATGCGACTCTCCGCAACCACCACTCCAATTTGACTGTTCTACGCAGTTAAAGTTGTTTTGCCGAAAATTTTTAAATGGGCGCAACCAGGCAGACTGAAATTTTAGCCGACAGTACCTCACCAATACTTTCAGGTCTGATGTTTCCACTAGTGAAATATTTACTCGTGATTAAAAAACCCCTCCCCCGTCCAGTTTATTTCATTCTCCGGTGAGCCAAAGATCATTACAAAGGTTCACATTGCAGGGAGCAGCCATTACGCGCGGGTTGAACCACCCTTTGGCTCTGTTTGGCTTGAGCTTCGGCATTTGTGTGCACCACATGTTCGCGGGAAAGCTTCTGAGTCAGTTAACGTTTGTGCAACACCGAGTCATGCAAGTAATTTAAAAGTCCGTCGGCAACTCCGCACTAGCTACTAAGTAAGATTGAACACCTTACAGTGTTCTCCCTTAAGGCCTTATTAGGGGTAGCGATTTTAATTAAGGCCTTAGGGCTTGATAAGGGCTTAATATTCGTCGCCTCCTGGATTCAAAAGCAGTGTGTGAATTCATCCCGTATAATTAATCATACCACCAAAACTGCGCGAGAAATTCAGCTGTCAAATATGTCATTGTCGCCGCCATCTTCACTTTGCCCGTGTTGATCATGTATTTCTTACTTGTTGGGTGGGCCACCGCATTCTGCGTGGCATGCCTCGTACTATCTCTTTTATTTATGTTTTTTTATCATGACTGTTTTTCCCTTTGAGAATGGCTCGAATGCCACTGAATTTTGTCTCCCTCATTTACAACAATTTGATGCTATGAGAAAAATTGGGAACATTCAGTGCTTCTCAAATTGAACCTAATCAATGGAGGGAAATAAGAACGATAAGAAAGCATAATATATACACACCAGCAAAAGTGAATATTCAGCTTGGATTATGCTGCCTAACTGTCACCTGAAAACACTATTTTCGGCGACATGTTCAGCTGGCGGCATTTGTGCCATTGGCTCGGCATTTTCCGAACCAATGGCGAAAATGCCTCAAGCTGAATAAGTTGCCGAAAAGGATCTTTTCAGGTGAAAATCAGCTGAGCTGAATATTCGATTTTGCCGGTGTGATACGAGACTCTTGATGCACACTTCCCTTTTGGGAAACACTCCGCAATGCGTCCATAAAAAGAAGTTTTCATCAAGGTCTGCCAGCAAGGGACATTTTAAAGCACCTTTGGCCGGATTTCAAGCTGAAAATGTGTTTTTAACTTCTTCTCCTTCTGTGTGTGCCCCTCATCAGAGGTTTGTGGCACTGAGGTCCACGTGCGCAAAAGGTTTCATTCCATGCAGTTGCTACCAGCTCAAGAGTTCACACAAACTGTTTTCATTTAAAGTGAGTGGATTCCTAGGGTTTTCGGACCCAAGGAATCAATTGGTTATGATGCCTTGGCCGTAGGAGCCACCGTTGAGGAGTGTTGACAGGCTTTCCCCGACCCTGCCACAATAAAATGGATGCCACATCCCAGTGAGGGTGTATTTCGCCGCAAAATTTTGGCAGGCAGGTTACTAGTATGTCCTAGAGGAATGTATCAACCCGACAGCAATACGGCGGCCACCTCTGAATTAAGCGCACCAATCTCGTGAATCTTTGATTAAGTCGGCAATGGACTTGTGCCCTCAGGTCGTAGGGCTTAGCCACACTACCCCCCATCCCGCATTATGCTACAGACTCGCGAAGGCACCCTCCCGAGGCGCCCGGATCGGTGGTGCATTCACCAATTTTGGCCCAGTGAGAGGGTGCGCTCAATTTTGCCACATCACAACATAAGAAGGCTCTGTGGTGCAGTTTTTTGGTGCACTAATGTTTCCAAGGTCGTGGAATCCAAAAATTAGTGTCCCATAATTTTTGCGTGCCTTCCCGGGCAGATATTCATGATTTCACCATTTCTCATGCAAAGAACACCTCCGAAACTGCGATGGGCATGTTGCCCTATGCCTCCACTGGATCTCCCTAACCAAGGTTCTATACCTAGAATGTAATGGGGATGTTATTTGGGAAGGGCGCACCCCGCACCAATGTGCATTGGGATCTCTTCCCCAAGGTAATTAAAAGGTAATTAATGCACCTTTTTCTTTGAGGCTCAGGATGGACCAGGTTTAGCCACAGAAAAAGGTTTCACACCGTTCTGAGGGTCTTAAGAACCAATTGGGGGTGTCCCCAGACCGATACAAGCACTCCTTGATTTTATGAGACACATTTCCCCTGATTTCTCACTCCTTTTTCATCTTGGTAAGTCCAATGATGCTTCAATGGCCTTTCAAAAATTTCCTACAGTTTTCTAGGCCTAACCATTTCCTAGGCCAAAAGATCGATTGGGGATGTCACCAGAGCAATAAGAATGTGCCCTAAAATGATGGAAGTTACTCACATGGTTCAGTAGGTCAGTGGAAAGGAACACAAATTGCCGGTGTGGAAATGAGGGAAATTGTGTCCTGAGCTTCACATGGGTTGGTTATTGGCTTCCTAATTGGTCTGGAGGTGAAGGATGGCACAGGTCGACCTCTGGATGTATTTCTCGTCCAATCTTCGCAGACAAGCACCCATCTTGATGGTTGAATCTTATTGGCTGGGAACCCCGGGCCGTTGTCGGAATCTTCCGAACTTTTGAAGACTTCAAACATTGCACAAGCATTGCTTCAGCAAACAGGTGATGTGTAGCTTCTGAAGCAACTTGAGAGCCATATACATTGTCTGAGGATGTACTAGTGAAATCCGTTCAGTGAATAATAATCTATGCATCATTCAATCTTTTTCCCGCCAAAATATCACCCTCACACAGTTTTTCTTCCACACAGACACCCAGCAAGCGTCTAAAAGTCGGGCCCCTCAGTGGCATTGTGTGGATAGAGTGAAACTGCACGGAGTACAGAACGGCAGGGGTTTAGGAGCCAGAGATTCGTGGGCTGCAACTGAAAAAAGAAAGAAATAATCAAGACCTCCGGGTTCATTGGGAGCAGCCCGAATGCTGCCGAATTTGTCTCCCTCATCTTTTCTTGCCAGCATACAACAATTTCATGCTATGATAAAGATTGGTGACACTCAGTGCTTCTCAAATTGAACCTAATTAACAGAGGGAAATAAGCACGATAAGAAAGCATAATATATATGAGACTGACTGTCAGGAAAATGGTGAACAGTATACCAGTGGTGGTCAAATCAAGACCACATTTAATGCCGGATTCGAACACACGACACATCAAAATTCATGATTACGCATTTAGCACAGCATTTTTAATCTAATGCTTCCAACAGAAGGTAACAAAAAATCCTTACCACACAAACACTGCCACTAAGCCACTAAGAACACTTCAAAAACATAATGAATTTCAGCACTGCCACTAGATTCGATACGGATGATAGATCTGGACAGTAAAAAAAGAGGTCATAAAAAGTCAGTCTGAAAGATATTATGAATGATTACATAGTACTCGTAACGCAGGGACCACTTCGAGGAGGCAATAAAATTTGCACGTCGTTCGATTTCGGATCGCGACATCCGTGACGAGATGTTTGCACGAAACCTGCATCAGTCGCGTGGATTTCCGGGGCACAGATAATGCCGGGGTTACGAAGAATGGAAAAGATCAACTACCTGTATCGGGTTCCTTACGGTTGTAATGAAATTGCTTTGTGTGTACGACAAAGGTTGGCCCGAATGCAGGCGGCGAAATTAAAGTTCATACGTAGCTGCGACATCAAGCAAATACACCGGTGCATGATGTACGGTACAGATAAAGCAAATACACAATACACCCCGAAGGGAAACGAACTTTAAGGTGATTCCAACACAGAAGGAAAGGAAGCTTGCAAGAACCTTGGTGGCCGATCACCGCGCCCAAGTGACATAGGTGGCTGAACTATATGGATGAGTCTGGTAGAAAAGAAGAAGTGGTCTCAGTAGTTGACGGTGAGAGAAGAGAGGAAACAGCGAACGTCGGCGCCCACATCCACATCCAGACTCTCCGCGTCCCACGCTGCACTGTCCTTGTAGCTATAGCTCGTGTCGTCCCAAGTGCTCATCAAGTTCTGGTTGTGGGATATCGCACTAGCCGCGGGTCGCGTCAGATGTTGAGGAGCATCACCCGTATCATGTGGGTTTGGTGCCGCGACGAAGGCGCCGATTGGAATTTCGTCTGGGACGAATCTGCGCCGGCCGGAATGCGGGGGGAGCGTGTCATTGAATTGATCCAGGTGGGTTGCTGGCAGAGATGTGACCTTCCAGGGCATAGTAGTGCTCCCATTCGCAGTGCTCTCGCCGCTAATATACGCATTATCGGAACTAACGTAGTCGGCCTGGAGATTCGAGCGGGAATGGAAAGGGGCCACGCGGTTGTTGAGCAGTACGAGTAGGGTATTGGACTACACGGGTTTGTTCAGAGGACAGATTGAAAGAAACAAGATACTCACATAAATTCCAGGGAGAATCATTGTCCTGAGTGGCACTGATTAGTTGTCAGGGAAAAAACATATTGACAAGCACCCCACGGGCAAATGAAGTAGTCGGCAGTCTGGATTGAATTTGGTCAATGAAGTAGCCCAGGATTTAAAAGTCGCTACTAACAGGCATAGCGGCGAATAACACAAGTCCGACTATTGCAACAGATGCTGAGGTAGCTCGTGTTAACAAGTTTTTTCGCCTGGGCAAATGGAAGAGACCCACCGGAGAACGTATTCGTCTCAATGACGAGGCGAACGACGCCTCGGACGATGGTCCGTGTTTGGGACTCTGACGCCTGTGTTAACTGAAAAAGATTTGGGATCGACACGGACAGCAAGGCAGTGACGTTATGCATACCACATAGGTCATAGTCGCCGCGATGAGTAGATCTGCAACAGCATCTCCGACCAGCCACATCTACGCCACCCACCAAACAGTGCATCAGCAGCGACAGACGTAAGCAGTAGATAATAACGCACATAGACAAGTATTGTTCGTACTTGGTCGTGTTGTTCATTAGAGGCAATGAAGGCCTTCACTCCTCCGCCCACTCCCCCCACCGCCTGTACGAGGGAACTCTAGTATACGATGAACAGTGAGTGACCCTGTCCGCTGGGGTACCTGAACTACTCACCATAGCGATGAGTCCACTCCACCATATCGCGCCGGAGCGAAAGACGCTTATGCGGTAGCAGAAAAAGAACTGGACCGCCAGGGCGATGATACTCCCCATAATAGGGGTGTAGAACGGCGAAAAACGTGCCTGTCCGAATTTCGTGATATCGCCAAAGCCTGACGCGTACCAGTACTGCGCGTCCGCCGCGTTCAAACATACACAGAGAGCCATGGTCAGGAAAACGATATACACTAGGCGGGAAGCGGGCACGAGTCAACATGGCTATCGATAGAGGTCAAGCTCTGGGGCTCACCGAGCCACTTGATGGCGGGCCTATCCTTCGGGAAGCATGCGCTGTACACATCTAGAGCACAATGAGGATGGGGCGGATCTCGACCACCTGTTTGCACGTACAGACTTGGATAAAGAGAGTGCCGAAGAGGAAAAAATTGAGCAGGGTTCCGATTAACTGAGAGCTCGTTCTGTCCGATGATGAGAGGCAATAAGAGAGAGGGAGAAAAGGAAGGAGGGACATACATGCTTCCAATGTTGGGAGGGAGGGGAACAGGACCTGGCGGCGTAGTCATGATGAGGGTGAGCAACAACAGCAGGCACAAGCAGGCACTCGGTGTCGTGTGATATCGCGGCAGGACCCAATATTTCAAATTCGCTAACAAAAATGCGTCCGATGGTCCGCTCGGCGGCATTGGGCATGGGGCAGCTGGGTTCTGTCAAATGTGCTGCACATCCCTCGTCGAGACAGTTCTCTGTGCTTTGAAGCTTCTCTGCCATTCTGCGCATTATGCGCTCGCCGTCGTCCTCCGTGAAATTCGAATTCGATTCCTCAGAGATCATTTTTGTTTGTGATCCTGTCATGCGATCAGAAGTTGGCCAAATTGGCAATCAAGTTGCATGCTTTGCTCGTCGGGCTTCAAGGGGCTTCCGAGATAAGAAATTTCCTAATATGGGGGAGGGGGGGTCGCCAAAAAAAAATCATACCAACTTTTGTAACTCAGCTTCGGGGTGAGTTTTCCAACTGCAATTTGCTTTTTGAGCACTTTGATTTTCCCCGCCCCTAACACTGGGACCAGAGGACAGGGGTGGGTGGTCGCCAATTTCCCTGAAAAAAAAAAAATCGAGGTGTAGTATAAATTTCGGGGACCGATGGCCCCCTTGGCGGCCCGTGGGGCTTGGTCGGAGTGCGGTGTACGGCCCAATTTTCGGAGTCAAAGGGAATAGAATGCCTCATTATTGCGGTACATATTTAATATTACCTCTGAGAAAATCCAAGGACCACAGTCGAAATTCAAGAATGAGAGCTCACTGCAGCGGTCAAAGGGCGTTTGTCGGAGTTTAAATCGCGATCACATGCTTTCATGGCAATCCTCCAATATATTATACCAATATGATTATCCAATTAAATGGTGAAAATACGCCAAGAAACTTGGTCTTAAAGTCCTTCCATACTCACAATTTGGGGACCACCCACGGCTTGAACGCGTTATCGACCGAGTGAACCGACGCGTTAAGCTCGGGAATTGTGCGTCCGATCACACTGCGGAAATCAGACTGTGCGATCCAGTCGAGGCCTTCTTGAGTATACTGGAAAGACAAAGAACGAACTCAAAGTAACTCGATATAGATAATGAAATAACTTACCACCGCGGCCGTGTAATCCGTAGTGAAAAACCGGTCGGTCATGAGCCTACGCGACGCCGCCAGTATGAAGACCTAGGAGGTTTCTCAGCGTGTGATACCGTCGGCGAGGACAGATCAATAAATACCTGAAACTGCGTATTGCTGAACGCGAACCCCGTGGCGCGTGGGCTCTCCGCGAGCGAGCCCGCAAGGAGATCTACGCTCTCGACGTCTTCGCCGTAGATCCTCCGCAAGGCCGCGACGGTGGCCTTGTCATCGCTGATGTCGTCCATCGTCTTGGCGGGGATGAGCGAGAACAGACGCCGGAACTCGTTGTAGCGGGGCACGCCGCGTTCGCGGTCCCGGAGGACATCGATGACGGCCATGTCCAGGATGGAGGGGGCGCCGGGCTTGTACAGATGAGTCATGTCGGCGGGGTAGTTTCCCAGAATCTTTAAGGAACAATTTTGATTCACAATGATCAGAGCGTGGAATAACAAGACACACCAATGCGCCAGGATTATCCGTCCCGAACGTATACACCACATCGCTGAACTTGTTTCCGCCACGAATGACATCCTGTGCACCCTGGAACGTATACTGCGTAATATCGTACGTCTTCCCGGTTTCAGAATTATCAACATGGCTCCGGATCGTGATGTTATCCCGCAAGAGCGAATGGAACCGATAAATGCTAACGAACTCCTCGCTGTGCGCGAACGGCACGCCGGCAAAGTCAGGGGTTCCTCCCATGATCCCGTAATACACCTCTGAGATGTGCTGCGTGAGGAAGTTTTTCGGAATGAACCTGAGCCATTTAGGGGCGATGCCGTTCCAGTTTGTTTGCATCGCAACTTCTAGAATGGGGTCTTGGAGCAAAGCAGGCGTCCACTCGACGGTATGGACCTTGGCGTTGAGAGCTGTCGTGACAAGCCGCGCATGGTCGTACAGCTGCGTGTCGTTCCATGCGGGATAGCTATAAATATGTTTTTCCGCCAAATCAGCCGCATGGCTTGGGTCAAAAGAGAAATAAAACTAACGCGGCCCGAAACATATCACAAATCAAGTTGTGCTCCTTTACCCAAATATTATGCATCACTGACAAGCCCGCCCACCAATTGTCGTTGTATCCGGCCATATCTATGCCATTAGGGCCCACCGGGAGGAGCCCGTCCGCGGCGACTTTCATCTTGCCGTCGATGTAGGATCGGAGGGTGGCGTGGACAGCCTCAGTGGAGCCATAGATCTGACTAAGATCCCACCAGTGCGTATTAATATTGTTGTATGTGGATGCGCGATCGGGGTGTGTCTCCTTGAGCGTGCGACGGACTGTCATGTGGATTTGTCCGGAGGCGCGCAGGGGGTCGTTTGCGGGGAGGGGGAAGGTCATGAGGTGGTCAGGGTCGTTCGTGGGGCCGTGGCTGAACCTGCAAAATTAGGGTTAGTTCAACATCAGAACTGAATAGGCGGGGATCTCCAACCAATCGTGAGTTTGGAATTGAATCCACGCAGAGGCGAGATTGTTAATGCTTGTCGCGGGTTGAAAGGTATTGCGCTTGAAGAGATCTTGACTGATCGTGCGCGGATTCGGAGTGTACAAAATATCATCGGCTTCACCGTAAGTGTCGTTCAGGGGCACAAATCGCGCGAAGCGGGTCCCCACCGCCCCCATTTCGGGGATGTCGAGTGAGTTGCATATCCCGCTAAGCGTCCGGGCGGCTAGTGTTCCAATTGTTATCACACAGCTTTGAGATTGGTCCGTGCTACTCGTTCCGCGATATGCGTACCTGTATTGATGCCGGCGCAGCTAATATGAGAGCGCTCGCCCACCAGGTACGTGTCGAACAGATTGTGCGCAGCGAGCTGCTCGCGCGTCGCACCGAGGTAGAGGACGGCGAAGTACAGTGGCAACTAGGGGTGTCAATAAGCTGGTAAACGGTTTGCTGTTCAGCGACGCACATTCCACCAACGAGGGAGGATCACGTAGAAACTGGGAAGAACCCGCATAGCAGCGAGATAGATGACAGAGGCATACACCGGGAGCTGGAGGTCGAGCATGAGTTTAGAGACTGCGAGTGTCTAGCGCGAACTTGGAGACCCACATTCCACCAACGAGGAAGAAGCATCTCGAATGCCTCAAAGAGAGACATTGTGGAGAAAAAGACAAGGAGGTGAAGAGAGGCAGAGGAACGGAACAGGCATTACCTTTTTAAGTTGAGTCGTGCTGGCAGGCTGATGTTCAAGTCAAAGCGAAACAAAGCCCTCAGGGGTAGTTCAAACAGAGTAGCCGCGGTTAGGGCGGCACTTATGGCACAAAGCACAAGAATATATTCTGCGAACTTACTTGAAGAACTAAGACCGATAACAGCGCCGTTTTGCGGACTGATGCCGTTTTACTTGGCTCTGCCAAGTTTCGGAATTAAAGTGCCCCGATTTAGGCCAAGATAGGGATCAAACCCGATTAGGTTGGGTCGGGAGGAGAGAGACTACAAATTCTAGTCCGCTTTCAAGTTATCCCGAATCTCCAAGGACGCGCACTGAACTGTGAATACAAGCCCGTCACGGCGGCCGAATTTGTGAAAGCAATTTGACTTTCTCCGATTAAATCTGTCTCGGATTTTTTTCTTTTTCGCAACGGAAGCCGTGGATATCGAAGTGAGTCCGTCCGACTGAACTAAGAATGATTAAGACCGTGGCGATCGTTCAAGTGCGTTCAAAGGTTTGGGCCAAGTTTGGGGAACACAAAGATTTGACCGCGCGAAGTGAAATTTGGACCCCACAGGCCGTCGCACATTCATATGCAAGCCATTCGGAACAGAATGAGTTTTCCGTTGCAAGCTATTCGGAAGAGGATGGGCCTTGATTGGATGGAATGCTCTGTATCTGGAGCGCCGAGGGACCTTTCAATTCAAACTTCAACACCTGCCACTCGAATTGACTTTGTTCAAGCTGTCATATGCTCAAACGTTTTTAGCTCTCTTGTTCCCACCTTCAGGGGTTACTGGTAGTACTACCCGACGACGACTGCGATGTACAGTTTGCAGATTAAGCCAGCCGCGGTGCCGGGTGATTGGACACGCGATCAATCTGAATTCAAACTCCGCTTTGCCTCCTTCCTTCGAGACGTCCACTCTGAAACAGTGGAAGCCAGTACATCGTCGTCTCGATTCATCTCATAATGGATCTATCTTTACATGCCCCCTTAGCACCTTCTCGCTTTGATAACCTAACCACCGAATCCTTAGCCTACATCAGATGGCCGCGATTTCCATATTCATCCGACTTGCATCCGACTCCATCGCTCCTTCAGACCCTGGACCTCTTGTTATTTCAGTCCCGGAGGCCGGTCGTCTTATCGACCGTTTTCTGCGGATGTGGTATATTGGCGTGGAGATATTGTGGCGTTCGACGGATCAGAGGAGCTCAATAACATCATTAGGAGGAGTTGTCGATTCACAGTCGATTCACGGTCGATTCAGGAAGCAGTTCAGATTCGATTCTGCGCCCTGAACCGAACGAGAATCGAACAGTAACAGTATATCGAGTCGCACTCTGTCGGGGTGTCTTCGCGCTCGCTTGCCGATATGGCCGGAGAAATCTGGCGAAGGACGCCGCGAAGCAATCGCTGCTGATTGATTTCACTGCACTTTGTCATGACACCATTTTCACCCCCAGATTTCCGCAGATGGTTCCAAGCGTTGCTCAGATATCACCTTGCCTACGGCCTGGCTGCGTCCTCGGTGGAGGTGCAGGTGCTTCTTCCGGTCCCCGAATCTTCATGGATAAAATGCTGTTCCTGCACTCCCCATACAATGGCGCATATCTGCACCCCAGGTTATCCAGTGCCAATGCTTAATTCTATCATACACGGCGCACCACAAATCCCAGGAGCGAGTCCATCAACTTGTCCTTCGAGCGTTGTCATTTTACAAGGATTTGAAACCTCGCTCAACAAAGAGATTACATGCAGGTACGCTACATTTCACGTTATTTTTTTCTGCTCTGACGTTGGCCCTATCCCCAATGTGCCATCCGATGCAGCTTTATTCTCCATACCAACTGACAGCTACAACTTTTCCGTGTGCCGGACATTGTAAATACTAACTTGCGAATTCGGACAGTCGTCGGAATTTTACCACTCATCAAACTGTTCTCCAGGCCCGGGTGCTTAGACCGCAAAGGCATGGTTGACATTTCCAGTAGGTTACTGCGGACGGTGCATGACGGCTTCCGCTGCGACTTTGCCTGCCCGCACAATCACTTCTGCTCCAAATATACTCTGGTCGTGGGTGCGTGGTTCTCCGTGCCTTTATTCGGCGGAAAAACAACGACGTGGGCTACGTGGGCTGAAATTTGAAGCATGGGCCCCGTTAACACCAAGGGATTCTTCCCCCGTTACGAGCCGCATATGAACAACATAGACATAACTCGGGGGACTCCGTGAGAGGAATGGTCCTCGTTATCGTCAGGCGACTTGGATATGCAGACAACACGCGCCGCCTTTAGATATATGAAGCTATACTGCCTCACTAATCGCCCATCCTGGAGGTATCCATGGCGGAGCCCCCTTCAAGTCCGTGCCCCTCTTTGCCAGTGGAAATCACCTTCACACCCTCTTCTCCGTTCGACGATCTCACCGCCGACACAATCCTATGCTCATCTGATGGCTGCGATTTCCATGTCCATCGCGCCGTTCTATCCCGCGCCTCTGCATTCTTCAGCGACATGTTCTCGCTACCCCAGTCTAATCCCGGGGCCGAGGTACCTGTTATCCCAGTGAAGCGGGCAGTCTCGTGGACCGGTTCCTGCGGATTTGGTATCCTCGCGCCGAGATGACAGTAGTGTTCGACGGATTGGAGGAACTCGACGGCATCATTGGAATGGCCTTGTTCAAATACGACATGGAATTCGTCGCCCCCGTCCTACGGAATCATCTACGCAGGTACATCGATACCCATTGCGTCGGTGTCTTTGCCATCGCTTGGTGATACAGATGGGTGGATATAGCCAAGGCGGCCGCCAGGGAGTCCCTGAAGCTCGCGTTCTCCCGTGTTTTGCACAACACTAGTTGCACTCCACAACTGAAGCACATTTCCGCCCATCATTTCCAAGGTCTTCTCAGATATCACGACGCATGCGGCGTTGCCGCCTCTTCCGCGGGGAGGTTGCTCCCGTGGTCAGACGCGAAATATCTGTGGATCGGATGTACTTCCTGCGAGCCTCACAAGGTTGCGAATACCCTGCTAAAGCCGGTAGGGGGAGTCACCCGTCGTGTCACTCCTCGTGCCTGGATCTTTCAGTATCTTGACGAGGCGGGAGCAGCATTGAAGGATACACCCAGAGCCAATATCCAAGATATCTCCCTCCTCGTCAAGGCTCAGGGAAATGCTTCGGCTTGCGTTTTTGTCAAGAAGGCGGTTTCTAATTAATGTAGCGATCGAAGCGGTGCGTTTCTGGCCCTCTGTCTGCCTGCGCGCTCACCAACACCTGCTAGGTGCCACTAGAAATCACATTCTAAGTACAAAGGCTCGCCTTCTCCGAGGCAGAAGTGTATGAGACGTATCGGAAATGGGCTTCATGTACTCGCCAGCGATAAAGCTCGATGGGTTTCGAGTAAGATAAGCTGACAAGGATTAAGAGGATTTCGGCTTATGAATGCCAAGGCGTTGGGAAAATGGCCGGATATTGGCTGACGCCGTCACGCAAGGAAATCACCTGGCCGCAAATTCAACATTGGCAATTAGGGAGCATAATTTTTTGAGACGCAATTAATCCAAGAAACCTGGATAAATAGACCTGAAATCGATCGGTGATGGTTGTTTAAGTGGGATGAGCAGCTGTTCCCCTTGAATATCGAGATAGCTCCAGGAGAACACAAATGCAACATTCATAGTCAAAACTCGTTGAGAGGGACTCAATCAACGGAATTTGACTAATCAGGCTTCCAAGAAAAGGGGTTTATGAAAAACTGCAATAAAGTAAGATTTCACCTTCACAGTACTTATAAATACTGTACTATTTCGACCAAGTGTTCGGTCACTGGTCACAAGGACCATTGAACCGAACACTTCGTGAAAGGGATCACAGGTCACCGTGCTTTGGGATCGATGTTTTTGAGCTTTTCTGTCCCAAATAGGTAATTTTCACGCCGGAGAACTTCCTTAAAAGGGAATTTGAACTGTTGGCAAATGAACAGTTGTGGTCACAGGTCACAATGGGCGAACACTTGGTCAAAATAGTACAGTACTAGTAGTGTTTCGCAAGCTCCAACTGCCGTGCATGGTCCTGAAACCCTCTGACGGTAACTTGGCTGTACCCCTTCGATGGATTTCGCCTTTCGAAGGGGCGCGAAAGGTCCGCAACAATGAGGTGTGGGGTCCTAATCTTTTGTTGAGTCGTCTTTGATTGTCTCGGCGGAAAGACTGCGTGGGAAAATGCACACATGATCGTGATCGATCAAAACACAAACTACTTTTTGCGCAGCGGTCGCTGCTACATGCCAGTCTCAAATCCTCCCAGGATGGATCCACAAGTCATTCTTCCCTTCAAACCTTCATCGCCGTTCGACGATCTCACGGCCGATATAACCCTTCGCTCATGCGATGGCTGCGATTTTCGAGTCCATCGACTCGTTCTGTCGCGAGCCTCTCCATTTTTCGACGGCATGTTCTCCCTCCCGCAGCTTGCCGAAGACGTAGAAGTACCTGTTATATCAGTTTCGGAAATTGGTCGTCTTCTCGACCGATTTCTGCGGCTGTGGTATCTGGGGGCCGAAATGCTGGTATCCGAGGGGTTAGACGAGCTCGACAACATCATCGAACTTGCCCTCTTCAAATACGACCTCCAATTCCTGGCCCCCATGTTACAGAATCAACTCCAGGCATACGTCGAGACTGACTGCATCGCTGTCTTTGCCGTCGCCTGCCGCTATGGCTGGGCGAATATGGCGAAGGCCGCTGCCAAGCAGTCGCTGAAAATCGATTTCCGCTCCTTTTGGGAAACCAATTGCACCTCTCAACTCAGGCACATCTCGGCGGATCGCTTCCAATGGCTACTAAAATACCATCGGGCCTGCGGCGAGGCTGCCGCTGGGCCGGGGAACATCCTTTCTCGTCTGGACGCCCAAAATTTATGGATGCGATGCACCTCATGTCCTGCCAGTCCATCGCAATGGGTTCTCGGACAACGCGTTGCTCAAAGTCCTCGGGCCTGGATTTCCAACTATCTTAGCGAGGCGGGGGCTGTGTTGAAGGATAAACCCAAAGGCAATGTCCAAAATCCTGTCCTCCTCTTCACCGCGCAGGCGAAAGCTGCCGCTTGCGATGGTCCTTGTCGGGAGAGTGGATTTTGTGATCTGGCCAAATGGATCACGGAGAAGTACGAACCAGCCGTCAATGCGGCGATCGGAGCGGTGCGTCTGCTAGCCTTCTATCTGGCGAATATTTCTTTCTCATTAGCGACTAGGTGCCATTGGACATTTCGTTCTGAATGAACAGTTCAATTTCAGGAAACATTATGCCGTCACGAACGTTACGTCACCTATGATACCGAATTTAATGAATTCGGTTTTGGCCCAGTTCCCCAACCTTGATGGTGCGAAGGACAGTTTGTATCGGAAAGTAGAGCGTCAAGATACGACCCAATCTCGCGCCCAACCCAGAGTTTGGCTGATTCGTCCCGAACGGCAATACATCGTGCCCGAGAAGGTCAGGAATTCAGTCATCGTTCCTTTTTCGCGCGGTGAGTTCATATAGTCCGCCTATGCTGTGCAATCCAAAACAATGTTCTGATAAAAGGTCAAGTGCGTACCAAATCCCATGCGGACGCTCCGCCCTACGGTTGAACAAAATGGGAAACGGCGTTTTGTAGAGGGTGATACAGCATTGGCCACCAGGCCGTTTTTTTTCAGTCGCTCGTCAGCGGAGATCACTTGGGTTTCACTGATTTGACCTCGTCTCTGGGCAACGAGGTACGAACATATACGTGCTAACCCTAATCCGCTGAACTGAAAGCCCGGAACAGCCTTTTTTCAATGTTGCGCTGTGAATGCGGCTCCAGTGACTAGGGGCGACATGTCAAACGGGATTAAGGCAGGGAAAGGTGTAGCGATCTGCATCCTTGACCGCCCCCGCGCGGCAGTTGACATTTTTTCCGGTACACAAGAGGGCTCAGGCTCTCAGCGTAGACTCTCATCCCGAGACGGTCCGGTCTACAGTGTCCGACTGATTTCGTCGTGGGTGAAAAGAGAGAAAGTGATGATACGCCCAATCACGAACACGGCGTTCATTGTCACGGCACATGCATACGGCGTTGATCGACGAATCATGCGCCTAGATATAAAGAATGAGGGTGTATTCTGCAGCCACCTGCATCTCCCCCCCCCTTAGTCCCTCTTTCAAACCAAAGTGTGTTTCTTATTCTCCGAACCAATTTAGTGATCTGAGGTTTTTCTAGCTTCTGGGTCTTGATTCTCAAGTTTCCTCTTCACCGATTTTTTATCCGCCATGCGTTTCTTCTTTGCTCTTGTTGCTTTCGCTCCTGCGCTCTCTGTCTATGCTGGAAGAATAATGGTGCAGGTTAGTTCACTCATCTCATCCCAAGACCAGGGCCGTCTCTCAACCGTCGCGACCCAGCGTGATAATTCGTCTTCCATCGCTACCTCAGCTACGCCACGCGTACCTCAGAATCTGGGGGTATCGTCAACACAGCGACCTCTGCCGGAGCCAGCATTTTGTCTAAAGCTACGTCGGTGCTCCCCAGCGCTGTCAGCAATCCCACTTCTATTGGCGCCAGCTTCCTCTCCGAAGCAACCTCTGTGGCTCCGAGCATCGTCGGCGATGTCACTTCCGCCGCTGCGAGCGCATTCATGCAGCTACATCTGCTGCTCCGGGTGTTGTCGGCGAAGTTACGAGTGCAGTGGGTTCCCTCCCAAGTGATGTTACGAAATTGTTCGGTGCTGGCGTCCGCACCCAGTCAAGGGCACTATCATTCCTTACCGTCGCCGTGGTTGCCGTCGTTCTGTTGTGATTCCAACCGGACGGCGGTGAAGCATCACTATAGTTCGGACGACATTGGGATCCCATTGGGCAAAATGCCCTTGGGGCCAAGTTGGACTTAGCGTAGAATATTATTGATGGTATCACCATGAACACTGCTATTTGCGTAGGATCTCGTGCGTGGATCAAACTTTCTTCAGTAAACACCATTACCCCCTCAAGTAAACTTATGATGACGACGCACTGCGTAAGAAGACAGTTCTGCAAATGAGGGTTATCCTTGCATGCAATTGTTGCCGCAAGCGCAAAATTCGGGTACGGTCCCTCGGACAATAACGGAATGAAGTTCACCGTCATATTTAATGTGTAACTTCTGAGGATCCGCCAAATAGCCCTTGCGCCAGGCGCACGAAAAAGCAATTAAACTGCGAGTACATCACAATTGCAAACCAAAGAGAGGAATTGGCGTCCAACAACAGCCCGCCGGTCGAGTCTAGACGGTCAGATCCTGACTCTCCACTTCTTTCGGCGAATTTCCCAGTTTCATCGAGGATCATTGGTTCTCATCGGGGTGGAAACCTTCGACCAGGGAGTTCGACTACTCCCCCCATCTCATACCATCGATATCAGCCATACAAGACCCGGCCCGCCGGGTCTATACAAGTATGATGATAGATTCGATTGGTGTGGCCGTGCAATCAAATGGCCGGTTACTTTTTGTGATGATGAGTATATGAACCAACGCGAACGCACGCACCTATGTCCGCCACTTCAGGGACTGAATCGCTAGTTGCAGTCCGAATAGTTGTATTTTTGTTCTCGGTTTTCGGTGAGTGTATATCATCCCTTTTGTCGAAATGCGTGTAGAATTCCGGGGTGAGTGTCTCAGACCAATCCGAACCTGGTCTATTTCTGCTCCTGGGATGAATTGTGCCCCAGGATGGCCATCAGCCGCGTGGTGCGCGGCTGTTCATCCGTCGCAATGCAACTGAATGGATGTCTCCCTTCGACGTGAGCATCGTCTTATTGCGAACACTTTTTATTCCTCTTGCTCTATGAATGGATGTTCACGACGTACTCCATCGGAGAGAATAGCCTGCTGACGAGGATATCGAAGTTGATGGTAAGTTCTCGAGTGGGTTGGATTAACTTTCACTTACC
>WIQG01000439.1:0-102886 GCA_014925785.1 Mycena galopus ATCC 62051
AGGGTGGAGGATTTAAGGAGGACGAACTGTGTGGCGGGTGCGTTTGCGGATGGTTCAGAGGGAGGGGAGCTAGTGGCCCAGGAGGAGAGGGTTGAGTCTGGGGCGTAATAATCGGTGGCAGCAGGGGTTTTGGAGAGATCCACGATCGTGTGGGTGTTTCCGTCCGAGTCGGTACAAGAACCGCGCTCGACAGCCGCGAGAGTGTCTGCTGCGATCTTTGCGAGGACTGGATGAGGCATGGCAGTGGATAGTGCACGAGTTGGAGTGATATTAGACGCGTTCAATTGCCCCTTATGTTTAAATTTCTGGCCTAGAGTCCACGGGAGTGCAAGCAACGTAACCAAATGAACGGCGGATGCAGCAGACAAGCGTGCAAGCCGTCAAATTCCAACACACCCCCTCGCGCGAACTGCAGCAGAGGGAGTGGTCGCTTTGCGGGTACGATTCCCACGTCGAACTTTCTTCTTCGCAACATGCACCCCTCGGTCAGTGAAAGCGACCCAGCGGTGTCGGTGAGAAGGATGATGTCGTCGTCGTTGGCAGCATCGCCGGGGATGACAATATCGGCGTCAAGAGCCTCGGCAAGGACGGCGACGTTGATTTCGGATGTCTTCTATCCCCGTTATTGATGGCTCTGCGCTCTTTGCCTTGTCCGACTCGTCTGACTTGGACATCATGGGCCGCGGTGGATTCGACGTTGGCGTCTGCATTTCAACCACGAGCAAGAATTTGAACGAAATGAAAATGCCGCATTCCACGTACAGCTTTTAACCTGGTTCGGATTGGTGGACCACGTGTAGTTGGTGACCCACGCGACGCTCTCGGTCGTCGCGTTCATGAGGGTCGAGTTCTGTCCGCCCACGCCGAACACTACCAACCAACCAAGTTCATATTATTGCAATTTTCGAGCGGCGCTCAAAACAACTGAGAAAAGTTCAACATACATTTGCCCCAGAGATTCTGGCATAAGGTGAACCCTCCGGCCGGGAGACAATCGCATTGACCGGCTATTGTTTGGGCGGTGGCGCTGAGGCCAGTGAAGAGGATGGGCAGAGCGATGGCGGCGAAATGCATTGTGTAGGTGTAGCTCAACAAAATTTCGCTCGAGGTTGCATTTATATGGAGCGCACAGAAAGTCCGCGAGAAGTGAGTTTATCCGCTCGTTGGAGAGGGTAACGCAGGTGATGAGTGGCGACAAAAGTGGAGCGGCGCCTACCTTGTCCGAACATATAGCGCATCCGAAGAAAAGCCTTTTGTTTGTGTATACTCGTCGGCTCGTTCATGAATATGAAAAGTTGTTGAGGTTGAAAAATATCCTTCAGTGTATTGGATTTTCCGCGGGCGATAACAATAGGCGGAAAAAAACGTCTTCATCTTGGCCAGTTTAAAAGGAAAATCCGAGCGAGACTGGTGAGACGCCGTGAAAAGATGCAAACATTTGACGTCGATGTTCACACTGGTCGGAGCTCGCATCTGATTGCTACATAGAGGGTTTGGTCGGAATAATACATTAGTAAGATTGAGAAGGATCTTGCCCGTTGGTGTGTAAATCGGGATCCAGATGACCGATAATCGGGATGTCCCGAGTTGACTTTGAAGAAAGAGCAAGTCAGATCATGCTCCCTCGACATCTCCAGCTTCAGTCTACGTCCCACCCTCCGCAAAATCCACCCCAAGCTCAGTAAACACCTCCCTAAACACCACACACGTCTTCTCATCAATAATCGCAAACGCCACGCGCCGGAAAGACTTCTTGAACCGCGCCTCGGGTGCGACCAGCAGCTCGACCCACAACTTCGCGACCATAGGGACCTTGTTGCGGAACACGCCTGTGCCGAAGCTGCCGAGGACGAGGTCCTGCGTGCCCTCGTTCTCGAAGAGGCGAAGAAGGCGGCCCATGCGTTCACGCATTACGTCTTCAATGGCTTTTTCGACGTCTTTCGTAGGGGCTCGGGGCGGAGACGAGGCGGAGGAGGACGATGCATTGGGGACGGGCTTAAAGTACGCTTTGATCCCTCCTCCTGTTTTTCTCTCCTCATCGTCGGCCTCGCCCTCACGCGACCGCACCACCCCGGCATTCACTGCGGCGCTCGTCAGCACATCCACCGTTGTCGGCGCCACCCACTTCCCATCGTCGCTCCGGAATAGCTGCACCCCGCGCGTGTAGATCATCGCGTGCGTGTAGTATTTGTTCTTCTTCTCGTCGCCGCTCTTGTGCAGGGCGTAGAAGCGCTGCCCCGTGGGCGTCATGAGGGAGGAGTAGAGGTTGGACGAGCGGGCGATGCTTTCTTCCTGGGCGCGTGCGCCGCCTATGAATCCGCCGCCGGGGCGCGTAGCGGAGGCGAAGTTGAGGACGCCGATTTTGCGGCCGTGTGCGAGGGGGACGCAGTGCTGCACCCCTTCGAGGGTGGAGGATTTAAGGAGGACGAACTGTGTGACGGGCGCGTTTGCGGATGATTCAGAGGGAGGGGAGCTAGTGGCCCAGGAGGAGAGGGCCGATTCTGGGGCGTAATAATCGGTGGCAGCAGGGGTTTTGGAGAGATCCACGATCGTGTGGGTGTTTCCATCCGAGTCGGTACAAGAGCCGCGCTCGACAGCCGCGAGAGTGTCTGCTGCGATCTTTGCGAGGACTGGGTGAGGCATGGTGGATAGTGCGCGAGTTAGAGTGATATTAGACGCGTTCAAATTTCCCTTTATTAAATTTCTGGCTCTCAGAGTCAACGGTAGTGCAAGCAACGGCACCGAGATTCTAGTCAGACGCGTCGAGATCCTTGTCAGACACGTCGCAGACAAGCTGGTGCGACGTGCTGAGAACGTCGTAAGATGTATACTTGCAATTGTCGCGTCAGGTCGCCGCGAAAACCGCGAATTCTGTTTCCTTGTCGTGGTCAAGAGCCAAAACACTGGAGCAATAGGGATCATATGTTCGTACGAAGTGTTGGCGAATCATTGATTCGCCATCATTCTCCCACACATAAAGTACTCCACGATTATCCCTTCAGCACTTTCCGTCCACCAATTTATCAATATTTTTCTTGTTGAAATTTCCCTTCAATGAAAAACCGCTAATTTCTGTCCACTGAAATCTCTCCAGGTAAATCCCTGCAGTGTTTCCCCTGCAGTGACTTCCTTCAGTAAATCCCTTCAAGTTTAACAAAAACCCTCCAGTGAACTTTCGACTTTTCCCTCCAGTGACTTCCTCCAGTAAAATCCCTTGACTGAAAACCCTCCAGTGAACTTTTGATTTTTCCCTCCAGTAGAATCCCTACAATGAAAGCCCTCCAGCAAACCTTTGACTTTTCCCTCCAGTGACTTTCTCCAGTAAAATCCCTTCAATGAAAGCCCTCCAGTGAAATTTCAACTTCCATTGAATTCACTCCAGAGCTTCCACGCTTTTCTCTAGTGATTTCCCTCCACAGAAAATTACTTACATTGAAATCCAGATCATATTCCTTTCCATCACCACCATTGCTTCCACCATGCCAATGCTCACTGTTCAAGTCTTGGCCCATCTGGTGGCTCACCCCAAATTGGTTCAGACTCTCTGATTTCAACAGGTCATCCGCTTCCTTGAATTCACCCAACGGATATGGCCAGAAATTGTGGGGAATTCAGGTGTTCAGCCAGCTATCCTTCCAGCTCCTGCTGCTGCCTTCTTATCTTCCTCTCTTATCCTTCCTCTGGCAATAATTACTCTCTGCTGGGCTGCATTTGATGTGGCAAACTTTCAACAACCCGGTTAAGCAGCCACTCAATGATTCTTTCAGGCTGCACACTCATAACCATCAAATTGGTTTGTGTTCCTCCTTGCCTCCATTGCAATGATAAACCTTTGGGAGCCAGTGTTGTCAAAGCTCGACTTTACACTCTTTATTGAGGTGTTCTTCCCATTTTTCCTCAAGTCTCTTTATTGTCACTTTTGGTCTCACCCCTTCTCTTCAAACAACATTTGCTAATATATTCCAAATAGCTTGCTGTGTCAAATATTATCATAACTAATTTGTGAAAGAGGACAAACTCACAGAGACTATAATACACCAGCTCTCACAACTTGATCCATGTCACCGAAATCTCCTTTGTTGAGAGCCAGCTATGTGTTCACTTTGAAATGCGGACGGCGACAATCCAGTGGGTTTTTTTGTGTACTCAATTTATTCTGCTCACAGTAGCGCTTCCGCAAATGAGATTGAATATATAATCTCACTCTTGGTCAATCTTCTATCCCCAATGCGTCTTGTCTTAGTCACAGCCTCAATAGTGAACTTGTGCTGGATGCTTTTTTCCTCCACACAGTGTCAAGGGATCAATCCATTTGACACACCATTCTCTCCCTTCCTCACCATGGCCCTCAGAGACATCACCTTGATTGTGTACTGCAAGAGCGAAATTACTGTATGGTGGGCACCAGTCAAGAGTTCTGTGCTCATGCATGCAATTGGTGTATGAAGCTTTACCAAGGCCAGGATGGTAATTGGTGTATGTTGGTTCCCCTTGCCATACAATACTTGCTCACTCAATAATCATAGACCAACTGACCACGGGTGAAAGTCCATAACTAACAAAAATTGCATCAGAAATATTGGCATGCTGTTTTCCTTGCAACGATCCAATCACTCCCCCGCTGACACCAGTGGACTTATTTAATTGCAAACCAGTTGAACCTGGGCCCAGCCTGCCAGAAACAAACATATTATTATCCTTGGCCCAGAACTTGTACATTGCCTTTTGAACTTCAATGGCTTCGCAGATGGATGCCTGCAGTGCATTGACATTGGTAATAAATGGTTCCATGTTGGCAGCGTCTTCCAAAGATTGCTCATGGAGGGAGTGAAAAACCTCAGCAGTATGCCCAAGATCCTCTTCGGTAAGCATTCTCAACGAGATACAAGTGGTTTCCCAAAATGGTAAGAAGGAGGTGCGCAAATGAGATGGTCGATCACTTACATAATCCGACCATCTCATTTGCGCACCTCTTTCTTGCCTTTTTGGGCAGAAACAGCAACAAAATTCAAAACTCCAGGGTGAAGAAGAGCAAGATCCATCACCATGAACCCTTCAGTGACTATACATGCTAAATAAGATAGTGCAGTGAATAAGATAGTGCAGTGAAATCACTGCAGAAAAACCCATCTACGGAAGCCGCAGGAGTCAGATCCCTGCAGTACAAATCACAATAACATTATTGTACAGCGAAAAGACTCCAGGGAAAAAGCAAATTACCCTAAAGTGAAATTGCTAGAGGATAAAAAGTAAATAAGCCTTGAAGTGATTTCACTCCAACAAAAGTTTTTTGATTCTGAGGCAGAAAAAAGAATGATACTATGAGGAACTGAACCCGAGACATTTGAGAAACATACAATTTTGAGGAAATCACATACAGAACCACTACACCAAGGAAGCATGAATGGGCTACGTTTTTCCAGCTTTTATGCTGTACACGATGCTAGGTTTGAATGTGATGGATAAATCCTCTGTAGATGGAAATACATGAAGCAAATTGGTGGAGTAGAATCTCTCCATGAAAATATCTGGAAGGAAATCCATACACTGAATTGTTGAGAATTTAATCTACTGTAAAGAAATCAATCGAGGGTTTTTGATGGAAATCTACTGCAGTGAAATCAGTGGAGGGTTTCAGTGGAGGGGAGTCTCTCTAGATAAATATGTGGAGGGAAATCTGTGCACTGAATTTCGAGAAAATTCATTGAAGGGAATCTACTGTAGGGAAATTGGTAGAGGGTTTTCATGGAAATCTCCTGCAGAGAAATCGGTGGAGGGTTTCAGTGGAGGGAAATCCCTCCAGATAAATATATGGAGGGAAGTCCATGCAGTGAATTTCGAGGAATTTCATTGAAGGGAATCTACTACAGAGAAATTGGTGGAGGGGAAACCCTCCATGGAAATATATGGAAGGAAAGCCATGCACGGATTTGTAACGAATTTTAAAGGAGGGATTTCTGTCAACGGAATTTACTGCAGGGAAAATCCTCCACGGAAATCCCTGGAGGACTTCCGTGGAGTACTTTATGCGTGGGAAAATGATGGCGAATCAATGATTCGCCATCGTTCGCCATCACCTCAATTGGTCCCTATACCTCCAGTGCTCTCTCAAGAGCAGGCCTTTGAGCAACCTTTGATCAATTGACAGTCCGCATCATGATTGACAGTCCGCGTTGACCTGCCAATTCACTTGAACGACTTTCCTGCCCTTGACTGTTTTATGTATTCCGACTCGAAGGCCACGTATAGTGCACGTCTCAAGTTAGCTAGCCACTGGAGTCTCCTCGACAGCTGTTTACAATGATTCTGTTACCTGGAGACATTTATTGGAGTCTCTAGGGCCCAAATCGGTCTGCTGAGGCGATTCGATCTAACCGTTGCTTCAAACCTATGTCTTCTATCCCAGTTATCGTCAATCGATGGCTCTGCGCTCTTTGCCTTGTCCGACTCATCTCCTCGGTCCGCAGAATCACTTGCCACCTCGCGCGCCCTCCATGTCGCCGCTTCCGCCTGGGGCTTTTTCTAACTCATAAACCACTGTTTCCCCCACCCTCCAATCCGCTCTCCTCAAAGCGTCCGAGACCTTCGCCCTCCCCGATGCGGATAAGCTTGCCCTGGACGTGCGCAACGGCGGGATCGCCTGGCGCGGATACATGCCCCTCGGCGGCGAGGGCACCCATGGGCACGGGAAGAATCAGTTCCCCAGCGAGGAGCAGGTGTCCGGGTTGCGCGCTGCTGTGCTGGATTATATTGCAGAGGTGACCAAGGTGAGCGGCGGTCGTGGCGGGACTTTCACTGGTCTTGAGCTCGAGGCTGGGTATCTCAAGACGCGGCTGCCGCTCGCCCGAGCCGGTCGCGCTGTTTCGCTGCTTCAAGTACACTCATATCGAGCCTCCGGCGGGCGAACAAGTATACGGCATAGGGGAACACTGTTACACAGTGGTACATACATCTATCCCTCGTCTAGATTCTGTATTGTTGAGGCCTAAATTCACCGCGGATTTTGGCTTACTCGCCATCCTCATGCAGGCCTCCGCGGGGCTACAGGTATCTCGTTCTCTTTAAACTCCCATCCAGCTTTGAAATTTCAAAGCCCGCTTACAGGTAAAATCCCCAACCGACGAGTGGGTCGATGTCCCCGTCCTCCCCAACGCCTTCGTCATCAATGTCAGCGACATGTTCGACCAGCTCACCGCCGGCCGTCTCCCCTCCCGCGCGCACCGTGTCCTCCCGCCTTCGCCCTCCGCCGGTCCGCGCTTCTCCTTCTCCTTCCCCATCTTCTTCGACTTTGCTTGGAACGCGCACATGGCCCACCTCGACGCCGAGCTCGCGCACCTGCCGCCGATGACGCCGCAGCAGAAAACCGGTGCAGAAGCGAGGTGGACGCGCGGAACGTTCAAAAGAAGGTCGAGGGCGAGTGGTGGCAGCACCTCGCGAAGAAGGTGCAGAAGGTGTTTCCGGACTTGGCGCTGCCAGAGTTCAACGCGAATGAAAAGCCGTCGACGCGTTTTACGCGCCCTGTGTGGACTGCCAATGTTGCGGCTTGAGCGCTGTGTCGCAAACTCGTTGTATTTCTTATTTTCTCCCTAAGCCGCCGCAAGCAAATGTATTATCCCCCATTCATAACCCCATCTCGTTCTGAATTTGCCGGCTTTTTCACGTGCCTCCGGTTCCAACCATCCTAGTCACGGACAAGCCTGATTTCAAGAGTGTGCATCTCCGCGTCACCTATGCAGCACTTGCCTGGAGCCTTTGGGAAGCAGGGGATTTACGGATACCTGGACAAGAAGAAATCTTCAAAAAAGCGCTAGCCGGGCAACTCGTTCCACCTTTTCTGCCTTCCCGCAGAGTGACATATTCCGATGCTCCGTTTGCATGCATCACAAAATATTCTGTCGGTGTCACTAGGGATCACTCCCATAACGCCAATGCCTTCATGCTGGATAGATCCAAGTGCTTCCAAAGCTGGGCGTCCCGAGCTTTGGCACACTCTCCAAAACCACCGGTGCAAGTATTTTTTTCGAACGTGACACGCGCTATCGCCAAGTCCAACAGATCTCGGAAATCGTACTTCTGTGCTCGCCGCTGGACGAATAGGCCCCGATGGCCACCAGCGGAAACGCAGTCTTGTGCGGAAACGTCCTACACGCATACGCAGCTCAAGATATCGCGTCGTGCTGAGCAGGAAAAGGCACTGGCGGGACATCATGCCAATAGAGTGCCTTCAGGACGAGTCCTGAATTTCAAAGCCAATGAGGAAACCGCATGTTCCCAGCTTGCTATACGACATCACCGTCGTGGTACCAGACGGTAGAGCGTGAGATGACCTGAGGTTCATTTTCGGTGCGCTGGCGGTTCGTTGGAGGCAAGGACATTTCGTCGGACATGGAAGAGAACAAACCCCTTTCCGGATTGGGAAGCTGCACCATCAACAGGGCAAAGACGCTGCTAGTGGCCAGAACCGATCACGTTGCGCCTGTATGCTGTCTTCTCTTTGACTTCTCGCCGCGCTGGATGAACTCCGACAGTACGTGTACTGTGACACGTTCCTCCTTTGAATCTCACGATCACCATGAAAAAAGGCTTTCTCACCAGTAGGAAGGCAAAAGCCAAGTTGACCAAAGATACAGACTCGATAGCAGGTACATAAAATATGCACGGCTTGAATTTCAAAGAATAACCCTAGTTCGACCCCACAGCGCGTTCAGGAACGAACTCCAAGCCTCAAGAAGTTCTTAAACGGTTCCATGGTGTCCTAGAAAACACAGGCGAGCTGTAAAAAAAGCATGATGAGTGGCTCGTATTGACTTTCTTTGCCGTTGCAGACAGACCTGAAGGGTATGAAGTCGGACGACATCAGATGAAAGAGTTCGATCCCCTGGGGCCAACGGAATACCTTCCCCAAGACGAGCTCGTGTACACGACTCAGCCTCCGGTATTCATGGATACCACTCTAGCAGAATATCCAGATGGGTGGACCGAATGCTTGATCTATCCGGATGCCAAAGCCTTCATTTTGGCCACCCCCGGTTTCCCCGCTCCCATCCTCAAACCCTCTTCGCTCAAATATCGTCTTGCTCCCATCCCGGACAAAGGCCAGGGTCTCGTCAGCACCGCACAGATTCGTGCAGGCGACATAATTCTCAGCGAGCGCCCCTTGACTATTGCTCCCATTGCTATGATCAGTGATATTCGCTTTATGAAGGAATTCACTGCGCAGGAGAAGTATCTAGCGTCGATTTACGAATGGGAACAGACATTGAAGCTTATGTTTGATCGCTTGCATCCGGATTATCAGGCTGCCTTCATGGCACTCGCGAATAGCCACAAACATGATGGTAGTGGACCAATACTCAGCGTCATACGAACAAACGGCTTGGGGTTGGTTTTGCCCGTCGGAAAATACAGCGTGGAAGAGCAAGAAACACTCGGCAAAGGGAGGTACAGCGCGGTCTGCAAAGAAATTTCGCGTTTGAATCATAGGTCTGCATTCGTCCCTCGGGTTTCAAGCGAGTTCTCATCCTCCCTCAGCTGTTCCCCTAATACCATTGCCCATTTCGACGTTGTCACCTTCTCGTTTCAACTATATGCCACGCGTGATATAGCTAAAGGAGAAGAACTCACTCTCGCGTACACCAGCCTAGGTCTCCCAGCAGAGACCCGACAATCAAACCTAGAGCCTTACGGTTTCCGGTGTACCTGCTCTGCATGTCGTACACCCTCTACATCCGACGACCATCGCGCGACAAGCTTAACCATGCAGATCGCCAATATCGACGACGGCCTTCTTCAACTCGCGCTCCTCGAGGAAAATGGATTGGAAACTTGGGATCCATATTGTAATGCGCTGAAGACCGTCATGGAACTTTACATTGCCTTGGGCGACGCTGATAATGGCAGCATGTATGCCAAGAAGCTTGCGCGTCGGCGTTGGAACCCCCTCGCCAACGTGGCCGAGCGATACACCACTCCCCTCGCCATTGAGTCGCACCCGCTGTGGAGAAGCAGAAGTAAAGTTGGAAGGGCATGAAATGCCAATTTTGAGAATTTGTGAGTTTTATGATGAACTTTGTTGGTTTGCCTCGTTGAAATATACGTGACCAGAGCAGAATATTTTGGAACTATACTGCCGATTCTAGCAGCAAAGAATGTACATTGATAGCTTCAAATAGCAAATGCAACCGAAGATAACTCGGGCAGCGCCAATATTAATCACGGCCTCACTTGTGATATCATCGTTCTTGCCCCGATGATCAGAATGCAAATGACGCCTCTAATCCACAGAATGTACAAAGCGACGAGTCACATACCGGAAGGTTTACAACGAATCGCTGCAAACCTTACTCATACCTCTGGATTTTGCCTAGATAATTTGCATTGAGGTTACTGGGTCCCTTTCCACTTACTTCCAAATCCTACCCGGCGAAGAGACTGTTCTCCAACCCCTTTCAAGTTGAATATCGACGCAGTGTTCGATGCCCTGGTTCTCCGTTTGCATTCCCCAGCCGGGATAGGATAGGATAGGATATATTACACGGCACGGGAATCTGTTGGTTTTCAACCTAAGGTCAAGTGCGATGGTTTAATTCCGATAATTCAAAATCTAAGTATTCTAACCAGAGGATCCTCTTCCGACAGTCCCATGGCCATCTCCGTTGTCTCTCCATGTCCCGTGTCCGACTATTCAGCCCATGAATCTCGTCCAGCCTATAAGTTTCAATACCTCTTTCAATCTCTCGGGATACGCAGTCCAACGTATCTCGAACCTTGTTCGATTCCGGGTCGTCTACGTTGGCCGGTCGATTGCCTCCCACACTAACGGATGCGACCGAATCATGGTCTATTTCCGAGCCAGCGGTAAACGATGAAGACCGCAGACGTATGGACATCTCCTCCAACTCAGCCAGTTTCTGTCGGGCTCCGTTCATCTGATTGGAAATATATAGTTGTCGTGTCGCAACTGTGTTGAAAGAGCCCAAGCAGTGCTCCATTTGAGTCTGATATGATGCTCCCAGGACTTGCGTTTTGTCCATATCGAATTTTGGCTCAGAGTCTTCGAATTTTCCTCCGAAGACCCGGCGGAAATCTCGATCCGCGTGGAGGCCTTTCGATCTTGGGGTGTACAGCGCCAAAAATGCCGCTACGATCGCTCCACTGACCCCGATAATGACTGATGCCGCTATGATCTTTGCATTGGCACGCGAGCTGGCGATTGCTTGTATCGTCGGATTCCGATAACGCCGAAGACCAAGAGCAGCAATGTTGCGGTTTTCTCACGGTTGAATTTAGCAAAGTCCCAGACTCCATATTTCAAGCAACGATCTATCCATAGTGGCTCTCCAGGCTGAATCTGTCTCGAATATCACTGTTATTTCAAAAGCTCGCCTGGCGGTTTATCCGAATTCAACCATCTTCCTGCGGCTTTCATTTGTAGTTTGAATCAACTTGGAAAGATTTCATAAATTCCGATTCCTACAGAAACGGCGAATTGGGTGAACTTTAGTACCCCTCATGGGATGATCCGCCCTGCGCGAATGGCTTTGGCTGCTTCGCTTTGAGCTTCGTCTCTGAGATATCGTCCATAAATCTCCGCATACTTGTCCTTGTCCTGGCGGATTGAAAGTGAGTAACAGTAGCACCTATCCACAATATATGGAGCGATACCCACACTCTTCGTCTTCAAAACGCTCTCCCTCTGTTCGACATGGTCCGCATAACGTTTCCAGTCTGCGCCTACGTCTTCCCGGCTATAGTTGCGGTGTTCTGCCAAGATGTAGTCGCGGGTGATCCAAGGAGCAATGGCGATGTCGACGAGACTGAATTCATCTCCGAGGAAATACGGGCCCTTGATCTGAGCCGAGAATTTTCGGAGGGCATCGTAGAGTTCCGTTCGCGCTAGATCCTGTTTTTCCTTCTCCTGCGCTTGTGTGAGGCGCATGAAGGCCGGCACGAACGACTTCCCCACGAAGTCAACCTGTGGACATCAGTTAAGATAACCCACGAACTCCATAAGAAAGAAGGCGAACCCAGATGCGAGCGTAGGCCTTCGTGTAGGCGTCACCAGGCAAGATGCTCGGTTTATGATCAGGGTATGCGTCCTCGAAAAATTCGCAGAGAACAAGGGACTCGTATAGTGCTTTTCCGTGATACTCCACGGCGGGAACGAGCCCCTTGGGATTGATGTCTTGTAAATATGCGTTAGCGCGTTCGCTACTATGAAAGCACCATGTTCAAACGTACCCAAAAAATGTTTTTCCTTCTTATACGGATTAACTTCTTTATACTGGTAGGGGATTCCTTTCTCTTCCAGAGTAATCCAGCTCCTCTGGACATACGGACAAAACTGCAGACAGTTTCAAACCAAAAGAGGCCACGGTCGGGAGCGACTTACCCAGCCAGAATAGAAGATCAACTCCTGCGGTTCCTTGTGCGCCTCTACGGTCGAAATGGCGTTGCCTGTTGCATGAGGGAAGATCTGCTCGTCGGGAACGCCCATTTTGAATCGCTGTCGTGTTGTGGGAAGTGTCCATGTTTGCAAGCCCGCTTTTATATCTCATTATGACCTATGCTTATGCATCCACTTCCCAGGCATATGTCATGGGACCTCTGGGTACAAGATGTGCGATTGCGCAATACGCTGACTGAAAGCTGCCTTGGACGGCAGTGAACATTGCACAAAAGCTTTCGAGCTATAGTTGAATTGTCAAGTTCGACTCGACGTGAAGGTCGCGAGCAAAAAAATGAGCGTTATCTTGTTCCGCGTTTGTGAACCAAGTAGCCCGACCAGCGAGCACCACTGATACGTCACCAATTCAACCCATCATCTAGCTTTTCAGGTTTTTCCCGCAGAGCGCTGTGAGTAGGTCGTCAATGCTAGAACCGGCAGACTCGGCGCAGATGGGATCCAAAGCTCGTTGAAATCGAAGGAGCGGTTTTATCAATCCGAGTGGGCTGTCGGGTCGTTCTGGGTCAAGGCCTCCCAGCTAGATTTTGAGTGAGAAAATTGAGTCGCAGCTCGGACAGGCTGGTGAAGCCGAAAAGATGGGACTCCGAACGAATCGCAACGGCAACTGTGAATCGTGATCAACAATTGGGTCGTAAACCAGGCTCATCGAGGTGGCCGGGAGTTCCCAGCGCATATCTATCCTGGGCTGGAGAGAGCACAGAGGTAAAACAATTCTTTGTGAGTTTTCTGCGAGAGACCGGTGACCGAGAGAGAGGAGATTTTGATAGCCGAAATCGGAGTCGGAAATGCAAAAGTCTTCGCTTCCGCCAGCCCTAGAGACGAAGTACTCCGTCAACAAATGCTTCCTCAGGCATTTTGAACGGGCGTTGTCCTACACTCATAGATAGTCCTCCGAATTCTTTGCAATTCATACTGCAATGTTACGCTTTTCGAAAAGTACTTACTGGCTTGACATGGCACTGCCAGTGGTATTCTGATTTGATCTTGCTGCTAGGCAACGTTGTCTTTCGGTGCCTGGCTCTTCCCCGTGGCGCCCTTGGGCAGCTTTTGGCGTGGTAACATCCCGTTGGCCCTTGATGTTTACTCAGCTCCCTGTGCTACATAGTACCCTTCTGGGGCTGTACATGTCGCCCGTCTTCTGCATCCGTCCGGATTTCCGCAGTTTTGTACTGACGGACCATGGAGGCGTTTTGGAATATTCAACTCAAATTCAGCTCGTCACTCCCTGATCAAAGACGGCTTTGTGTAAACCGCGTATCTGTCAGAGCAAAGAGCTTCTTTCATGAGCTGTTCGTCCATCACGCCTTGACGCAACCTTGACGTGCCAGCGACACCTACCCTGATCGCTTGAATAACTTCTCTCGCTTCCGACTCCCTCAACTCTTGACAATTTGTGGTTCAAAACAAGTGGTCTTCTTGTCCTTCCTAGCTCCAAGAACGCGTCTAGAAGAACGCGTCAAACAAATCCTTGACCTGCACTTTTGAAGCGTCCCGGCCCTATTTCAAGTTTTACTCTCTGGAGAATTCGGTGGATTGTTTCTTACGCGTTTAAGTGCTTCGCCCGGTAAATCTCTCGTGTACGAGCCCTGTTCTCCCTCAGTTTTCAATCTACATACTATATGGGGCCATATATTATGATTTTATTTGGGGGTCAATAGAAGAAATTCGGGGGACATCCGGACTTTAGCGCATTATTTTTGGGCGGTCTTTCGCGACCTTAGCGGGGGCTATCCTTCCTCCTGCTTTTCTCAAAGAGAATGTCCTTGAAATATCGATCTCTATCTGGCCAAAACAAGCAATACTTGACGGTGTTTACGTCATCCCACCGCCCTGCTTAGCCTTTTGCGCCGTCAAGCGCAGTTTGTACAGTTCTTCTCTTTCAACCGCCATGTCGCGCTACCCAGATGTAGGACATTCTCTCTTGTGCAATTTGCATGCTGAAATAGCAGCCAGGCGGACGAGGCGCAGCACCATGGCTACAATGACGGCTATAACCCTTATACGTCCCAATATGAGCCTCAGCAACCACAAGGGCAGTATGGACATGACCCATTTGCCACCCCGCACCAGGAGCCGCACGATCCCTATGCAACCCACTATGCTGCAGCCCCGCCCCCTGGCACACATTTCCCCCGACGTCTCCCCCCCCTGGTGGCTTTGACCCCTACCCGCAACATTATGGTGCTGCAAGTCCCCCGCCCCAGCAACACTACCCTCCGGTGGACCCTTATGGCGGGCCAATTCACAGCCCCCCGCCCCAAGGCACCCACGACTATCTCGCAACTCCGTTCGCTCCCCCACAGCCCAGCACCACACCGCTTTCTGCGGCGTATGCGCGCAATGCGTACTCCCTCGCCGATGACGGGCCTGTGGAGCACGGCGAGGATGATCACGGTGACATGCCGTTGCTGCGCAGAGATCCTTCGAGCGGTTCAGGGTTCAATATGCCTGTGCCCGGCGATTATATCCCAGAGGAGGACGGCACCATAAACAGCAACATTCGCTATGGCCGCATTCCCCAGCGCGTTCCTCGGCGGTACAAGACCATCAAGCGCGTTGAACTTTTCCACGGAAACTTTGTTCTTGATTCTCCGGTCCCCAAAAAGCTCCTCGACATGTGTGCGAACCGCACCGAACGCGAGTTCAGCTACATGCGGTACAGCGCCGCCACTTCTGATCCCAACGACTTTAAGGACAGCGGCTTTACGCTGCGTCAAGTCCACTACGACCCCCCGCGTCGGACTGAGCTGTTTATTGTCATGACCATGTATAACGAAGATGAAGAGGTGAGCCATTCCATTTTTCTCTCAACACATCTATTGACTCCAGACAGCTATTCTGCCGCACGATGCACGGTGTGATCAAGAACGTCGCCCACCTCTGCAAGCGCGACCGGTCCAAGACTTGGGGCAAGGAAGGCTGGAAGAAGGTCGTGGTATGCATTGTGTCTGACGGACGCGGCAAGATCAACAGCCGCACGCTCAGTGTCATCGCGACCATGGGAGCCTACCAGGAGGGCATCGCAAAGAACAAAGTCAATGACCAGCCCGTCACCGCGCACATCTACGAGTACACCACTCAGATCAGCGTCACACCGAACATGCAGATTCACGGCCCCGAAAAAGGGACTGTACCGGTGCAGATTATCTTTTGCTTGAAGGAGAAGAATCAGAAGAAAATCAACTCGCATCGGTGGTTCTTTAATGCGTTTGGCCCGCTCCTGCAGCCGAATGTATGTGTGCTACTCGACGTTGGTACGCAGCCCGGCCCCACGTCGATCTATCACTTGTGGAAAGCCTTTGACATTAACTCCAATGTCGGCGGTGCTTGCGGAGAGATCGTGGCTTTGAAGGGTACATCCATTTTGTGCCATTATATACATGAAGTTGACCGCGTCGCACAGGAAAATACGGCACCAACCTCATCAACCCTCTCGTTGCGGCGCAGAACTTCGAGTACAAAATGAGCAACATCCTCGACAAGCCGCTCGAGTCCGTCTTCGGGTACATCACGGTGCTGCCCGGTGCCTTCAGCGCGTACCGCTACATCGCGCTGCAGAACGACCCCCGCGGTGAGGGGCCGCTGCAGAAGTACTTCCTCGGCGAGAAGATGCACGGCGCGGGCGCGGACATCTTCACGGCGAACATGTATCTCGCGGAGGACCGTATTCTGTGCTGGGAGCTCGTGTCGAAGCGCGGCGGGTCGTGGATCCTGCACTACGTCAAGTCGGCGTACGCGGTTACGGATGTGCCTGATCAGGTCCCCGAGCTGATCTCGCAGCGCCGGCGCTGGCTGAACGGGTCCTTCTTTGCGGCGGTGCACAGTACGGTGCACTTCCATTACATCTACCGCTCGTCGCACTCGTTCATCCGCAAGTTCTGGATTCACGTCGAGATTATATACCAATTCTTCAACCTGATCTTTGCGTGGTTTGCGTTGGTGCGTCTTGCGCCATTACATTCTCTGTATGTCTGAGCTGACCCGGTCCGACAGGCAAACTTCTACATCGCGTTCACGATCCTGACTACCGCGCTTGAGGACCCGGACTTCCACCTCACGGGCATCCACGTCGTCAACGTCATACTGGAGTACTTCTACCTGGGCCTGCTCATTATGTGCTTTATCCTTTCGCTGGGTAACCGGCCGCAGGGGTCCAAGTGGGGGTATACGCTCGCGTTTATTGGGTTTGGGATTATCACGATTTATATGACGGTGCGCATTCGTTCAACTCTCGACTGTTTCGCCGCATTCCCTCCTTTGTAACTGATGCTGAGCATTGGTTTATAGACGGCCGCGTTCCTGCTAGCGTACAAAAGCGTCACGACGCTCGCGGCGGAGAAAGGCAGCGCGCTCGGCATCAACGACTTTTTCACGGACACGATTTTCCGGAACGTGGTGGTGTCGCTGCTTGCCACGTTTGGGTTGTATGTTATTGCGTCGCTCATTTTCGTGAGTGCCGCTCGTGGACGCGTATCGAGAGATGACTGACCGACTGGATGGCTGGTACCATGCAGTTCGAGCCGTGGCATATGATCACGTCCTTCGTACAGTACCTTCTCATGGCGCCGTCGTATATCGCCGTGCTGAACGTCTACGCTGTGCGTTTCCCTCGCTTCCCTCCGTGAAGAATTAATGCTAACTACGCCCGATCGTATAGTTTGCCAACGTGCACGACGTGTCCTGGGGAACCAAGGGCGACAACAAAGTCAGCACCGACCTGGGGACGGTCTCGGCGAAGAAGGACAACAAGAACGAGGTCGAGGCGGTTGTACCGACGTCCGAGAACGATATCAATGCGGCGTATGACGACGCGGTACATGTACTGAATACAAAGCCACCGAAGGTGGACTCGAAGCCGGACGCAGCGACGCAGCAGGAGGATTATTATCGGACGTTCCGGACTAAGTGCGTTTTCTCTTTCTTTTTTGTGTACCGGTGGCGTGTGGGATGCTGATTTGGTGTTGCGCAGCGTGTTGCTGGCGTGGACATTGAGCAATGTAAGCATTTGTGTCGACTTGTTGAGATTTGACTTATTTGCGTGCAGGGCTTACTCGCTGCGGCCGTCGCGTACGTGGCAGTACTGTTAGTTAGTAGGATGATGCTGACCTTGCTTCAAATACAGCACCGCCAATGACAAGGGGTCAGCAGATACCAACGCCGCGCACGCCGTGAATGGATACATGGCGTTCCTGCTGTTCTCGGTTGCTGGGCTCGCGTGTACGTCCTCCTTATTTTGTGGTGTGGATCAATCGAACTGATTTATATCTGGTTTTGCAGTTGTTCGGTTCGTGGGCTCGACGATGTACATGGTTATTCGGTTATTCGCCGGAGAGTAGTGACTCCTGTGGTCCTTTGCTTTACGGAAGTCTAGAGGTGTGCGGCTCCGGGGAGCAGCGTTCGGGTCCCGGGTCCGATGAGGAGGGAGTGCGCGGGTCCGGTGTACAAGGACCCGTCTGCCGTTTGCATTGCTATCTAATATCTATTTGGACCGAAAGAACAGAAGACCGTACTACACGCAAGCTTTGTTTTACTTATTTGACGATCCCAGCATGAGCTGCATGACCTTTTTAATGCATAAAGTTATTGACTTGTTGGCGAGGCTCGGTCATTGCCTCGGCCACGTTTCGGTACCGTCGGTAGGGTGGACTGCGCAGATCCACGCTCTCACATTTCCGGCATCGGTTGAGGGAAGTGGGTCTCGTTTGGTACGACTCGGAGGTGAGCATGATTCACATCGGCGACAATTGTTATCAGATAAGATGCCCGAGGCCTAGGCTAATTTAATCCTGACCGCGATCATTTATGAGGCATGCCGAATCCCAGCGGGTGAAAGTTGACCACTTTATTTAAAAGGTCGGAGAGAAGCCATAACTTAGTCACCCTCACAGTCTGCTTCTCCCGTCCATGGTTGGCGAACCAACTATAATCGAGCCCGTGGAGAGCGATCCCACCCTCACTGCTTCTCAGGAATCGACTCTAGAGCAGGCTGAGAAGGAACATGACATCTCTACTACCGCTGAAAAGCCGCTGGATATTTGGTCAGAAGAATATCCGGACGGAGGAGCAAGAGCGTGGCTCGTAGTCTTTGGTGTCAGTGAATGCTCAACGTCGCGTAGGAAATCACTCATTGACAAATTATGCAGGGAGCCTGCACCACCTTTTCGACGTGTGTACTGTCATTTTCGATTCACGCGTCTCCTGGGGGGTTTGACGCGTACCCGCCTATAGATTTGGCTATGTCAACGCATGGGGCATTTTCCAATCATATTACACGGAAACCCTACTCAAAGACTCGTCCCCGTCAAATATGTATGCTTTTTTACTCCGCCTGCTGCACAGCTTTTGACGCGTTGGCGCAGTGCATGGATAGGCTCCATTCAGGTTTCGTATTGATTGACTGTCTCTTGGTTTACCGAACTGACTTGGAATGTAGTATTCTCTCATCTTTATCCCTGGTTTAGTCTGGTCTCTTCTGACAGACGCTTTATTGATACCTAGCTCGTACCTCTAGGTTTACTCAGCGGGCACTATTTCGATCGAGGACACCTCAGGGTTCCATTCCTAACCGCAAGTGTGGCCCTCGTAGCCGCCACCTTCCTTGTTGCACAATGCACACAATATTGGCATTTTTTGCTATGCCAAGGGTTCGTTACTGGGGTACGGTTTATGCAAATAATTCATCAGTATTGCAGACCGAACTGAACCTGCTCCCAGATATGTGCGGGAATCGTATATGGGCCCACCACAGCGATAATTGGGCACTGGTTTAAAAAGAGAAGAGGCATCGCTACTGGAATTCTTGCCACAGGATCATCTTTGGGGGCACCCTGTTTCCGGTAAAGAATTGGTTCAATTTTCCTGGAACCTCATTCAACTGAAAGTAGATTGTGGCGCGGAACCTTATTCCCCGAGTAGGGTAAAGTATCTTCTTTGTTCTTTTACTCCACTCCATTATCTTTGGAATTAGATTCCCGTGGACGCTCCGTATCATAGGCTTCATTCTCCTGTGTAGCCTTGGGTGCGCGAATCTGACTGTGAAGCGGCGTCTGCCTCCAAAACATGTTCCGGGAGGACTATTCAACCCTGCGGCTTTTAAGAACCCAGCGTACACGATATATTGCATCACTGGAATCGTGGCTTTCTTTGGGCTGTATACAGGTAGGAGTTTCCGCGATTTCCACTTGTGTTGGACGCTAACTAACCACAGTCTTGACGTATATCGGGATCAGTGCAACCTCTGTTGGAATTTCACCTGACTTTTCGGATTATCTCATCTCGATCGCGAACGCGGCGTCCCTGTTCGGGCGGATAACAGCTGGACTTACAACAGACAAGTTTGGTAAGATCTATTCTCTCGGTGCGCTTTTTCCTTTACATTCTGAATCCCATCCAGGTGCGGTGAACATCATAGCACCTTTCAGTGCTGTAGCGGCCATCATGACCTATGTTTGGCCATTGGCTCGTTCGAAAGGGTCCTTTGTGGCAATAGCTATCGTTTATGGGTAAGCATTTCCGACCGAATTTGAGCGTCCTCGTTGTGTTTATTATACTCTAACTTCCCAGATTTTCCTCCGGCGCCTATGTCTCTTCTTTCATGTTGCCGATGTTCCAGCTCGGCGACATCGCAGATGTGGGCCGGCGGTCTGGAATGGCAATGACGCTGACTGCCATCGGCGCCTTAGCGGGACCTCCAATTTCTGGAGCTATTAATACAGCGACAGGGGGATACAGTGCAGTGGGATATTATGCTGGCAGCATGATTTTGGCCGCAATCGTTCTAATGCTCGTTACGAGATACCTGGTGCTTAGGAAGCTGTGGGGAAAGTTCTAGCAATAGAAATAGAAACTGGTGGAACGAGCGATTGAACCACGCGTTCCAGAAGCCCTGTTTCCAACCATAAACTGTTTGGAGTCGGAGAATAGGGATAGGAATTTAAATGAAGCGGAGACAGAAATATTCAATGCTACTTACACGCCCAGGGTGATGACGGCGGGTCAGGGAGAAAGAATGTCCTACCAAAATATTTAAACGCTCCTACTTACCTTTGACTCTCGACGACAACTCGACGACCTTAAAAAATCCAAGGAGATCAGTTTCCCGGTACTCGTCGCATATAGTAAACCTCTTCCATATTAAGACAAAGGGGCTTCGGTCTGGCTGTGCGAAATCAACAACCCAAGCTTGTACGAAGGGAAACGGCTCTCAAGTTTTGAACTCCGTCATCACTTGGCGTAACGGGGAGGCTCTAGCTTGTCGGGCCTGAGCGACTGTTTAACATCAAGTTCCCCGAATCTGTTCAGTTGGCTGTTCGTAGGCTGATTAGATCACACGGTGCTGCAGACTCGGGATTGCTCGGGAGAAAAACGCAACCTGCGCACGTGACCTTTGGTTGAATCAGCCAAAATACAGCCACCGTTAGATTCGTGGTAATCGGTACACCATTTCATCTCGTAAATCTAGTATATGCTACCCCTCTTGTAAAATGCAATAAAAATGCATTGTTTGCCACTAACTGGTCGTCACACTGAGTTTATCGCTCCCGCTCATTAGCAACTCATCAGGACCCGCACCCAGCACCCAGTAAGATACTATTGGCTCGATTTCGACCTCTCTGGCGAGCATGATCCTCTCAGGGGGGCTGCCTGAACGCGAATCGTGGGATTGCGGGTGAAATCTTTTGGAAAAAATCCAAGAGCCTGGCTCTCAAAACATTTGCACACCGTCCCCCATTCGCCATTCAGCAAAATTCGAGATAACATAAAAAGAGAGCTAAGGAGTGGATTACTAACATGATTACACTCCGGCAGGACCAAAGGGAAGGATCTCTTGATTACATGCAGGGTTCGCAGCAGATACAACTTGAAACATGATCCCCGCCAGTAGGTCTATGTTCTTCTTGAATATACCAGTCGTGTTACTGAGTACGCCAGCAGTGTTCGCCGCCTGGTCGTAGTATGCAAAACACGCCTACAAAACTTATTTTCAGGCAACCATGAATCTTAGAGCTTCAAATCCAACGCACGAAGCTACTATTGAATGGCGGAGGCGGAGGAGGGTCTGCCACATAGACACCCTGGGCGTTGTTTCTCCCAGGAGCTACTGGAATCGCGTCCAGGATCTCAGTCACCGTTGGACCATTGATGGCGCCTGTCACCGGAACTCCTGCGCGGAACCAGTTTTGTGGGAAGGTTTGGTTGCGGAAAAATGAGCCGATGATGGGCAGAGATGCTTGTTTCGTGGTGCCTGGGAAAAGGTTATTTGTAGCACGTCGGAATGAAACGTTTTACCGTTCGCAAACACGCTGGTAAATAAGAGGCGGTCATGACGCAAACTGGGTGAGACGCTGAAGGGACATACTTGAGCAGAAAAGCAGCCTGTGTGTAGGCAGCATTCATGCGTCTAGCAGCGAATTCAAACTGAGTTCAACGTAAGCATGTTTTGAGAGCCAAGAATAGTAAAGGAGCGGACTTCTGGGTTTGCGGCTTGGTCCATCATGATGTTTTGTTTCTTTATTCCAATAAGCGTTGGAACATTGAATACCGTACTCTCCCCGTCAGGACCGTCGTCGCCGAATTTTCCGAGCTGTAACAAGTCCTGAACATGAATGAATCAGAGCAGTAGGATGTCAAACAGGAAAGGTTATACCAAATCATACAGGATGTCCTGGAAGTCACGGTTATCACCAATGAACGCGTCAGCCCGAGTCATGGAGGCATCGCCTGTGGCAAAAATTAAAAATTGAACAAGACCTAATTGCAACGCTGATCCATTTACCCTCAAAACGGCCGTGCTTCGCTATACCGCCGGTAACTGGACCGTCAATATTTCCGGGAAGCGGGGGGACAAGAGGAGATACTCCGCCGATGGATAGTTTGTCGAGGAAAGGATTTCCTCTGGTAAGCTGGCCTGTCATGAGTCCAGGCATCACATTCTGCTGCAGTCGCTTACCATGTTGTTGGCAGCCATATTGGCACTGAATAACAACTCGGTATTGAAAGCCTTGAAATCATGTTATGGATAATTGAAGGATGCTCCGTAGCCACAAACCTCCATCAAAGCTAGCGTAATTTCTTCAAAGGAGGCGATACCGCTGCACAGTCGTCAGTGTTATCAAAGAAACCAGTGATTTTCATACTTTCTCGGGATATAACCGTGGTTCGCTAGGGTATTCATAGCAGCTAATAATAGTCAGGTACCGAGTTCTTGAATTATCATCCAGTCACGAACGACATGCTAATTGGAGAAAGAATTCATTAGTGCAGCACACACTGAAATCTGCTCAGACACTTACGTCCACGTTGGTCGTTCGGGCCTGGCGCAATGAAGGGATGAGCAGCGTCTGGTGCGCTAATTGAGATATGAAAGCTTAAAGAAGAGTGCGAAACTTGCCCGGAATCTGCTTCAAACCGGTCTCTGTGGCCTGCGGAGGCAAAACCATCAGGGTCCCAGTTTGGCCATCCTGAACTTCTGTAGTCGGACTAGGACTGCTTGAAGCTAAAAGCGCAGCGGGGAGGATAAGAAGTAAGATGGCGGAAGATCTCATGTTGAGCGGCGGAGAACCGACCGCGCTTGCATCGCGTTTTTGTAGCGCAACTTGAGAAGCCTCACGGGACCCGACGGAAAGAAGCCTTTCTGCCGCAGAAAATAGATGACCGAGTCCGACAATTATAGTGTTGAACGTGGGATTAAATCCTGCTTTTTTGACCTCCAGCCGTGGAAGTGACGCGAGTATCTGAGAAAGACGGATCGTCATTGGTCCCCGAGGGTAGCCTTTTATGTTTGCATACCGTCAGCGGAGAGGCGAGAGGACTAGCGGCCCGGAAAGAGAGAGAACCACCTCCGTGCTCCCCGATAATGCACATCCAGGTGGAACTCCAGGGTCTAACTCAGATAAAAAGGACGGGACCAGGGTCTAGGAAGATATTATGCACCTTAGTGACCGCCGACGGGACAAGTCATTACATGAGCACCTCTTTGGGTAAGGAAAATCGTTATCGAACTACCGTCCGCCTCCCGTGGCGCCTGGCGTTTTTCAACTTGAACTTGAAAGTGACATGTTGACGATTGCATCAAATCCGTGGCACAGCCATCGCCGAGCCTTCTCCAGCCTCGAGCTCACTACATCCACCCGCAGCGGCTCCTCGCACCTATTCCTCATTGATTCCCACAGAGCTAGAACTATGCCTCGCATGTCCGCAGCCACTACACTTTCGGCAGCGCCGCGGCTTACTTCCAGATCACAGATTAATGTTGAGCTGCGAGCAACTTAAGCCGCCGCTTTCCAAGTTCCGGTATTAATATTAAGCCGTTACAACTAATATGGAAACTTGAAAGAGAGCAATGGGGGGCTTGACAAAGCCGAAGACTGGCCTTTGAAGATCGGAGATTGGTCATCTGCGTGGGCACACTACCCAGGGATCTATCAGGTGAAGCTAGAATACCAAAATTCAAAATTTAAACTCGGTCTGACTTTGGCTGTCTGTAGCCATCTTCGCCTAGCTCTCAATCGCATCACTTTGAAGAATTTATTCTGAATTCAGCAAAGTTATGGATGCATAGATGGAAGCCATATTCTCGATGTTCAACGCTCGACGATGATTTATACATCCGCAGGACCGAAGGGCAGAATTTGTTGATCACATCCAGGCGTTAGAGATGCAACCTGGAATTCAATGCCCGTCAGTAGTTCTACGTTTTGCTTGAATAAGCCTGTGGTGTTCACAAGCACGCCTGGGGTATTCCCAGCTTGATCGAAGTAAGCGAAACATGTCTGCGAACGATTTTTGAGAGGCGGTGGTCTTTTAAAAAAATCAAGCACACGTACAAGGCTACTGTTGAACGGCAGAGGCGGAGCGGGGTCTGCCACATAAACGCCTTGGGCGTTGTTCCTTCCTGGTGATAATGGTATCGCGGCCATGACCTGGGCTACCGTTGGTCCCATGATAGCTCCTGTTACTGGACTGGCTGCACGGAACCAGTTTGGTGGAAAGGTTTGGTTACGGAAAAATGAGCCGATGATAGGTAGAGTTGCCTGTTTCGTAGTGCCTGGAAAACATTACTATCATGTTCCGAAATTCGGGAAATATTATCCACCGTTGGCAAACACGCTGATGAAGAGTCATGATCAATTTGGTGCGCAGGATATCGAATAGACGGACTTGAGTATAAAAGCTACTTCTCCGTATGCAGCATTCATGCGTCGAGCAGCGAATTCAAACTGAGTTCAACGTAAGCTTGTTTTGAGAGCCAAGAATAAAGGAGCGGGCCTCTGGGTTTGCGGCCTGATCCATCATAATGTTTTGTTGTTTCATTCCAATAAGTGTCGGAACATTGAATACAGTATTCGCCCCGTCCGGACCATCGTCGCCGAATTTTCCGAGCTGTAACAAATCCTGAACACGAAAGTTTCAGAGCAGTGGAATGTCGAGCAGGAAAGATAATACTAAATCATACAAAATGTCTTGAAAGTCGCGGTTATCGCCAATAAACGCGTCAGCCCGAGTCATGGAGGCATCACCTTTGGCAAAGAGATTGAATGAGGCCTAATTGCAACACTGTTTTTATTTACCCTCAAAGCGACCATGCTTCGCTATGCCGCCGGTAACAGGACCATCGATTTGTCCCGGCAGCGGTGGAACCAGAGGAGATACTCCACCGATGGATAATTTATCGATGAAAGGATTTCCTCTGGTCAACTGGCCTTTCCATGAGTCCAGCTTCATTTCGCGTTTTTGTAGTAGCTCACCATGTTGTTGGCGGCAATGTTAGCACCAAACATCAACTCGATATTGAAGGCCTTGAAATCATATTATGGATAATTGAAGGATGTTCCGTAGGCACAAACCTCCATCATCGCCAAGGTGATTTCTTCAAAAGAGGCGATACCGCTACACGGTCATCAGCGTTTTCTCAAAGAAATCGATGATGTTTGAACCTACTTTCTCGGAATATAACCGTGGTTCGCAAGGGTATTCATAGCAGCTAAAAATCGTCAGATACCAAATTCTTGAATTGTGAGCCAGTCACGAACGACATGCTAATTAAAGAGAACGGTCAGCAGTGCAGCACACCCTTCGATCCATTCAGAAACTTACGTCCACGTTGGTCGTTAGGACCTGGGGCAATGAACGGATGGGTAGCGTCTGGTACGCTAATTGAGATATCGAAGCTTAAAGACGAGTGCGAAACTTGCCGGGAATCTGTTTCAAACCGGTCTCTGTGGCCTGTGGAGGTAAAAAAATCAGGGTCCCGGTTTGGCCATCCTGAACTTCTGTAGTTGGACTGGGGCTGCTCGGAGCTGAAAGCACAGCCGGCAGGAGAAGGAGCAAGATGGCGGAGGATCTCATATTGCGACGGAGAATCGACTGCACCCGGACCAGGGCATCGCGCTTTTGTAGCAAAACTTGAAGAAGCCTGACGGAGCCCGACGGAAAGAAGTCTCTCAGCCGCGAAAACATGAATGACCGGGTCGCAATTATAGTGTTAAACGTGTGGTCAGGTCCTCCTTTTTTGACCTCCAGCCGTTCAAGCGACGCCAAGATGAAAGACGAATCGCCGACAGAAGCATTTTATGTGCTACACATTCTGTCCACGGGGAGTGAAGCTAGTAACCGACGAAGAACAAGAGATAACTACCTCTCAGGCTAGGCCACCTGAATGGATATCCATGTCCGAGTCGAGTTTGATGACAGGGACGAAAAATCATCGGAATCCGTTTTGCCTACAACCAGCCTGTCAGCCAGCCGTCGATGGAATTGTTCAACCAGTCAAATTTTCAATGCATCCCATGCGTGAGGACACGAGAAAAACGGAGAACATGAGGGAGCCCGGGCCACCATTTGACCGTGCCTATCTGTGCGGACTTCAATAGAGAGAGCGCGCGTTCTCTGTTCTCTGATAGCCAACATTGTGGCTGGATGATGGAAGATGATGGAGGAACCGTTCAACCAAAGTTTCAATTAGGAAATGTTTGGCATCATCATTATCCTCCTGCTTCCTAGTGCTTCCCGGATTCCTTGTATACAAAAAGAGAGTATTCTAGCAATTACTACTGAATTATTTACGACTGCGAAACATCATCCAACAACCAAGAATGCGATTCCTGATTCCTGACTTGGACCGAATCCCCCTCGCTTCCAGAGACTTCTTGCGCCATCGACACCATCCACTTTTGTCTTGGTGGCTCACTGACCAGGAGTACGTTCGACACGCAACACATAGCGAGGGAGATAAACCCAACTCACCCTCTAGCAGATGGCGCGCGCGCTCGGGCGGCATCGAGTGGCCGGAAGCCGGACGAAGTTACACTCGGAGCGGAAGGCGTCTTCAATCTGGGTGTGCGACTGGCTCGAGGAGTCACGTCTGCTTCCGCTCCCATCTCGTCTTCTTCCGAACTGGTAGGAAGAACTTGTCCGTTTGATTTCCGGGGTTTGCGACGGGGCGTCTCCACCGCCTGCGGTTTGCGAGCCTTGCTCTTGCTAGAGCCACCAACGCCCGAGCCGCCACCGTCCTCGCTCGACGAACAAAGGTCCACGACGCTACTGCCGCGCGTAGATCGCCTGCTGCTCGTTAACGACGCCGACGGAGATCGTGGCCTGGGGGAGGCCTCGACCCTGCCATTGTCGCTCTCGCTCTCCGCCTCGAACCCGCTGGACGCAGGAGCCGCTCTCTTCTTCGACTTGGCTTTAGGTTTAGAGGAGGGCCCCGCGAGGTTCAGCTCGCGCGGGAAATCAGAGTCGGAGTCGGACAACTTTGCAGTAGCGAGCAGCTTGTCCGCGTGGCGTGAACGCGTCTTGGGAGTCGGGCCCAGTACCAATTCCAGCTCCTCCTCCGCTCCACTGCTGTTCGAGATGACCATACCCACGTCTGTACCCGAGCCATTCTTGAAGTGTCTGGGATCCGCGGACGAATCCGTGTCCATATCGCTCGCCGAATCGGCAGTGACGGGCTTGCCTTTGTTCTTGGGCACCGGCCGCGGTCTGGGGCGCGCAACAACAGGCGTTAAGTCCGCAACGACAACGACTTCGGCCGCTTCTTTCTTGGCCTTTCTCGCAGCCCGTCGTTTCTGCTTTGCAATCTCGGCCTTCTCGCGCTGCCGCTCCGCCTCTTCTTTCTGCTCCTGCAGTCGCCACATCTCATCCTCCTCTGCTTCTTCGACCTCGAGCTCCTTGCGGCGCTTACGCGCCCTCTCCATGATCATCTGCTCCGCGACTCCCATAGCCTCCTCGTTCCTTCCCTTATGTTTTTTCCCACCTCCGCCCTCGCCACCGTCTTCGGGGAACATAGCGACCCCATAACTCGCACTCTCCTGTAGCACAGCGACAGCATGCTGCTTGTCTGCCCGGTCGTCCAGATCCAAACCCATATCCTCCATGACGAGCCGCATCCCGACCTCGGGAACCAATATCCGCTGGATGAACTCGTTCGGCGTGAGAGGGTCGACTAGGTGGGGGTCTATGGCGGTGAGGGGAAACATGTCGTACAGCGTCTGGTGTATGATCACGGAGCCCAATTCGCCATAACTAGTGAAACAGACGTCAGAAAAACCGAAAACACACTAAGAGTGGAACACCCACTATCCCGGCTGCGTCTTCTCGAAGTTGGCAAACTGGCCCTGCACGCCCTTGACGCCCTTGGATCCTTTAGTCTTCAGCTCCTTGACCAGGTCCTTCCAAAAAATGCAGCGCATCCGCGGCCCTTTAAGCTGTCGAGGCGTCTCTTTCTGCTTCTTCCCATCCTCGTTGTCGTTGCCGTACACAATGGTATCCCCTGGGTCCGCTAGTATGAGCTCAAGATCCCGTTCCATCGCCAACACGCGGTCCGAGAGCCCCGCCCAGTCAATGTACTTTGGCCACCCGCGCGCCTCGGCCTCGGGGAGGGTCTCGCTCTCGAACCGGTGCCGCTGGCACACGCCCACGAACACACCCATGGGGGCCTTGCGCCCGAGGGGATTGGACGGCCGCACTTCGCGGTACGACTTCTTGAAGGTTTCTTCCAGCAGACGCGTCAGGAGCGGCGTGGGCTGAGGCGGGAGTGGCGTGTCGCAGTATGGGCACAGCGTCTTCGGATCTGTCCCAGGCGCAAGGAAGACTGAACGGTTTAGATAATTGAATACTGGGCAGTAAAGCCACCTACGTAGTTCACTGTCCTCTTCGTAGTCGTAGGACTCTGCCAATAAACTGTAGAGAGATGTGAGTTTAGGAGACAGCAATGAGGGGAAACGTACACAGGCTGGTTCCTGGACCGCTTTCTATCTCGCCTGTCGTCGTCATCTGAAGCAGGGGATCTTCTCTTGCTTGGCGAGCTCGCAGGGCTCCCCTCGAACAGCTGAGTGTTCATCGGGAACGGGAGCGCCTTGCGTTTCGGCTTTGCATGTCCTTCGGCACGCAACGGCGACGGAGCAGGAAATTCGGTCGCAGCTAGCCTCTGTTTCCGATTCGGAGTCGCTTGCGGTGTCCCCAGCGGTGACGGCAAGAAGCTCGCTAGCGTTTTGGTGGGCGATGAAAGTGGCGATAGCCCCGCCTCCGGAAATCCGCGCTTCACTCTTAACCCATCCTTCTCCTTCTCCTTGCCCTTTCCTTTCCTCCCCTCAGTCTCCGGCTCCTTCCGTGGATGCCTGTCCGTCTCCCTGCCCTTTCCTTTTCCCTTTGCATCGCCTAGAGGGGACATCACGGGAAACGCGCTCGGGGCCACCCGGACCTGCTTCTTTCCGTTCGCGCTACTAGGCGAACCCTCGAAAGACGACGCGGCGCTCAGTTTCGCGACCGATTTCGATGACTGCGAGCCTGACGGCTTCTGTGGCGACCTGGGAGCCTTGTGTATTGGACGCGGCTTTGGCCGTTCAGATTTAACCTCGCCCGCTTTGACCCCTTTTTCGACGGAACCAGCACCGCGCTTTGCGCCAACGCGCGCGTCGAAGCTTTGATTTCGCGTGATAGCGTTGTCGCGCAGCGGACGCGTCGTAGAACTGCTAGAAGATGAGGCTTCCTCATTCCTCTTCCCCCGCATCGCGGTTAATTGGGCCGACATGTCCGCATTCCGTTGTTCGGTGTTCTCCTTCGACGTCGGCGCGATTTCTCCATCCTTCTTATTCTTGTGGAACTTGAGACGTTTAATGACATCGTCTGTGTCCTCCCTCTCCCGACGCGCAGGAGGTTGCGAGGAAGACGGCGGCAGAAAATCCAGCTCATCTTCATCGTCGCTGTCGACAACGACGCCGCGGCGCGCCGGCTGCTTTATCGGCCGATTCGGGATGTCGAAACCAGAACCAAGGTCCTCATTGAGGACTCCCTTCGCAGGCTGACTCCCCGGGCGATTGAGCATTCGCTGCGCGTATGCACGTTTCTCCATGGTCCATGCACGGCGGGAAGTTAGGAGTCGATGACAACAGTTGAGGAGAAAGGGAAACGAGTCACGTGAGCGCAATTTTAATTCAAGCGTTCGAATTCACGTGCACAAACACACCAGCGAAGAATAGTATAATGTTAACAAGCTATATCATACACAAAACCTAAATCAATACACAGTCGAGTCTTGTAACCGCCATCGAGCTAGCGGGCCCCATAACCAGGCTCCTTGGGGCCGCACAACGGGAACAGCAGGCGTCGCAGTCGTAGTCCGTTTCTCCTCTGACACACTCATCTCGTACTCTTCCTCCTCCACCTCTACCTCGGGCTGCTGCTTCCGCCTGCGCCTGTCGATCCGCCACACAAAGCTCCCGAGCCCCCACCCAGTGTACTCTGCGTCGAGCTCGCGTATGCGCTCGACGCGCTCCACCGCCTGCTGCCGCGCTGCGACAATGTGCGCGTGGCGGAGGGAACGATACCACTGTCCCACAAACGTCGGTACGAATCGCGGTAGCGTTATGTTCGATGCGAGGGAGAGGGACGACGTCGGTGATGTAGAGGTTACTGTCGTTCTCTCCTGTGTCGGAGGCGGCGGGCTTGCCTGCTGCTGCGCTTTCTTCTGCCGCGAGCCAAGCGCACCCGCAACACCTCTCAAGTCAATCTTCGCGCGCTGCTTGTTCTCTTTGCGGCGCTCCTTCGCGTCCTTTTTCCTTGCCGCCCGCTTCGCCATCCGTGCTAGCTCCTTCTCCGTGAACACCGGCTCGCTCCCAGAGCCCACCCACCACCACCACCCGAGGAAGCTCTGCCACAGCACGACCGCCCACATGAGCCCGGGGAGCCACATGTACTCCTCCTCGCGTGGGACGTATAGGAAATTGAGCGCGGTGCTGATGAGCGCCAGTGCGACGGCGCCGCAGCCAAAGGCGGCGGTCCCGCCGTCCGTGCGCCACGCATCTTTCCGCTTGACCAGCATGCCCCATATAATAAGGGCGGTGGTGAAGAGCAGCGACAGAGTGGCGTTGCATACGTTCCGGACAGCCGAGGCAAAGCTGTTAACGCTACTGCTTGAGGAAGAAGGGCTGCAAGTACCACCGGGACCAGGCAGCCCTGAGCCGCTGATAGGTATGAGCTGCATTATGGCAGCGACAAGCGCTAAAGGGCCTACAAACCCATTTTAGAACGCTTTCGAAAAATGCCACGAAAGAACAGCATACCCAAAAGTGCGAATATAAGCCTCGCCTCCAGTCGTGAAGGATACAGCAGGGTGAGGAACTGGATATGTGTGATCTAACCCACAGTTAGCCGAAATCCCTAGACCCGGATTTGTTGCGAACCCACCTGAATGAGCCCCGAGGTGGAAGCACTCATGACCAGCCAAGTCGCCTTTTGCGTGACAGTCCAGCAATAGGTGGAATTGTCGGACGGAGGGATATTGACTGCAATGTAGCTCAGCATGTACGGCCACTGTGCGCTCTCCCTCTGCGTAGCATCGAGAACAATATGCAGTGTTGCAACCAGAGAGATGAGCAGCGTGCCGACCCCAGAGATTTGGAGAACATAATTGACTGGTGCGAGCGGCCAGTGGTATTGGGCGGTGAAGATGAGATGGATGAAGAGCACAGCAACCAGGGTGAGGACCACGCCAGTGAGCAGGATCTGAATGGGAAGAGAACGCGCAAAGGCAGGCCGATATTTGAGGTATGGATCCTGGGGGAATCTGAAATGGAGTGAGGGACAGCTACAAGGCCACAAAAGCAAACAATAATGTACGCTTCGGTCGAGTTGTTGGTTGCGACTGCTGATGCAAGGAAGGATACTATGGCAAGTATTCGCAGCAAGACAACCGGTACTTTGAAGGCCATCCTAGGCCCATACAATCCTTTGGTGGTCAAAGCAGAAGGAAGGATATGTGGCTGTGAGCCTGCCATCCAAACACCGCACTGCGGCAGGTAAGCGGCTCATACGGCAAAAAATGTCCGATCCATATCATAAGTATATGCGGACACAAATGGCTCAAAAAACGGCCCAATGTCCAGACCCAAACGTCTAAAAAAACCGCGATGTCCGATGGAAAATGTGGACAAAAATGGCTGGTCAGACGCAATGTCCGATCCTAGTGCGGACACATATCTATGTGGAGGCCTCTGAGACGGTGTTCGGAGCACCGACGACGAGTTTGGAAAATTTTCCTTCAATCCTCCTCAAATTCTTCCAAAAATTGCCAAAAAAGGACCTCCTCGCGTTTGAAGCCTAAAGTGCCTAAAAAAAGGTACCCCAATGCGGACCGTTACGACCAAAAATATTTTGTACACAAACGGCCAAAACAGGCCTAAGCATATATTTTTGTATTTTGAGGCCATTCTGCGCGTTTTCGGAAGATGTGAAAATGCCTTTTTGGCAGGAAATCAAAGCTCTGGAAAGCAAGTTAAGTACTGTAGTGTTTCGTATGGTCACGCGTCACGCAGCCGGAGGTCTACGAGAGTTTTCGTAAGTCACTCAGTCACAGAACCAGTTTTGGGCTTGGCTGAGCTTGCCGAGGAATGCCAAGTGTTGCCGCCAGATCAAATTCCCCAAAGGGGACCAGTTACGAAAGGGTCAATTTGTAAGATGGTATTACACCCCAAACCACCTGACAAATAGTATACAGTTTTACTATTAGGGTCCGGGCATCCCTTTGGATTGCCAGGGTATCTTAGTGCTGTGCAACAGGGGTAATTGAGGATGGTGATAACTGTAAGAGCAACAACTGCAGATGGCTCAGTGAAGAGCGGTCTGGGCAGAAGGAAGATCCTTAGTATAACTATCTACAACAAGGGAGGAAGGAAGTATCTACCCACCTGGGCAGAAGGAAGATCCTTAGAGAACAAGCTAAGGATCACCTGTCCAGGTGTCACATCTTTTATGTGTATGTGATACATGACTGATGTGACTATGTGACTATGCAGTTCCACACATGACGAAACATGTGACCGAGAGGTAAGTTCCAACAGAAGAGACGGAATACTGGGAAATACCCAGGGGAGAGGTAGGTCGACTCTAGGAACCAAGAGGACAAGACTGGACATCGTCCGGAGGTCCTGGGAGTCTGGAGGCACAGATCCAGAGTCTGGAGCACGGAGCATGGAACCCGTGGTCTGGGAGACGGAGGGAGAAGTCCGGAACGGACGGAACAGGCACGGCTGAATGCTCAAGGGGGGTTGGTCGACCTGAGGAGCGAGAAGGAGTGACCAGAAGGGCCCGGAGGTTCCGGAAATCTCGGAGGACAGAACACCAGTCCGGGTCCGAGAATACAGACAGGACACAGTGCCACATCCGGGGGACTGGGCGTACACAGGTTCTGGGGGTCCGGGCTGTATGTCTGGGGCAGAGAAGGAAAGGGGATCCGACGTGGTGACCATGGCGAGGTTGGGAGAAGGAGGAGGAGGAAGGAGGAGGGACGACAGGGAGTGCTGACTTGATGAGTGAGATGTCCGAGGCTCGTCTGAAGAGTCCAGAAATTGGGTCTGGAACCCGAGGTGCAGATCTGGATCTGGAAGTCAAAAGTTGAGAGGTCCGAGGGACGGAACGTCTGGAAGGGTCGGAGGAACATCCAGAGGGGCAGGATATCCGAGAGGGAGGGTGTCCAGAAAGTGGGATGCCAAGGGAAGGACATCTAGACGAGGTGACAATGCTGGAGGGCCGGAACGTCCAAATGTCTGGGCAGAGCCGGATGGCATACGCACTAGGGAACCGCGGAAGCATAGGGTTCCCCTGACAATAACTGTGTGATCTGAGCTCTTGTTATGCAGAGCAGTGACTGCTCCCGCTTCCCACTAGAGGTATTGAGATTCTATATTGAACCCAAGATGTTCGGGAGTCTCACGTATCTGTGAGCAGACATACTCTATTACTGACTGTTGGCACGCCGAGGCAAAATACAGTCATCACTGTCCTAAGCCATACTCTTCATAACCCATAACCTGTGAAAACCCATAGCTTTTCACCCAAAACGCTGATGGTTCTCAATTAAAACCCATGATTTTGTGAAACCCCATAACCCATGCATTTTTAGACTTGAAACCCCATATGTTCTATAAGCCCGAGGGCATATGTGGTTAAATTTCCAAGTTCCCATGGCTTAAAGAGGGGGATCTACTACAGTTTATGGCCTGCAAATCAAAATTTAGGTCAATGGACACTGATTCTGAACACCTCTCGCTCATCACAAGAGGTTCGAACTACTCCATTCAGGCTGCCTAGGGGTAATTTGGGGATGAACAAATATGGAAGAGCATGGAAACAGTTCAACTTCAGCCTATCACATGTATAAAACCTTAATTGGTCCACTTCACACTATATCTGAGTGTTGGAAAGGTGGCCGGGAAACTCCAATAAGGTTCCCACGGTTGCTGAAACCCATACCTCCCATAACCCATAGCTTTTTGGGCTTACCGAGAGGTATGGGTTAAGACAGTGACGACTGTATTCACAATCCTGCCCTCGCCAGAGCTATTCTATATGATATATCTCGAGCACGCCATCGTGCATGTTAGCAGATCAGGTACCAACTTATTTAGGAAGGCACATCCATATCTTGTATTTGTATTCAACCTCCTGCACCTTTCTTGGTACAAGGTCCTACTTGTCTCTAGCAGCTGCATATCTCTGGCCATCAGAGACACTTTCCCGGTTTTTCCGTCTCTGGTTGTCTCTAGCAGGACCAAGTCCCTTGTGATAATTTGGGTAATCACATGCATGTGGCAGCTGCATGATCGGGCCGCTGCAATGTCCAAGCTTATTCTTAGTAAGACAGCTAATATCTTATCTTAGTATCTAATTTCTCCTGTGACAAGGTTTCCTGTCTCTGGCGGCTGCATGTCTCTGGCCACCAGGGATCATTTTTCTAATTCAATATCTATTTGAACTATCCAACAGCTCAACTATAAGATTGGTAGTATATTTCTATACCACGGCCCCACACTGTGGTTGAGTAGTGTTGACCTCTATAATGTTTGGATGGGTTTCCAGTTTCTATTTCTATAAATGTCCTTGGTTCTAGTAGATTTACTGGGCCGCTGCATGAACTGCAGTTTAATCAATGATTGGTGTTGTCCCCATTGTGATTTCACCTCCAATGCATAGAGTAACTAGACCATACTCATAGCCCAGCGTAATGCCTTTCAATTGAGTCGCAGCAACTCAAAAGAGTTACTTTGTCAAGTCAATCAGCCAATAATGCTTAACCACCAGCTTTGGGTCATCAACAGTGTAACCTGCCACCCTGGGGCAGGTGCACACCCTCAAAGCTGGTAGCTCACTTCATCTCTACTGATAGTTCAGAAATTGAATAAAAACTGGTGTTTTCATGTGTGTTTTGGTATATGCCCTATCACCAATTGAGGAGTCTTTAAGAAGTGGATACAATGCCATGGCACACAATTCCGTGACATCATTGAGTATGGAAATGACACCAACCCATTCCTATTCTTGTATAATGTGTTTGATCAAGTTACTGTTGATGCTGTCCATGCGCCATGTTGATTAGTCAATTCACCATTGCAGCCAGAACATGCAAATTGTTCTTGAGGTATTCCACACGGAGATCACACAGGTCACGAACAGTGAGACATTCCTCTTTGTTGGACAAGGTGTTGATAAAATGCAGAAGGTCCCATTTTGGATGGAGTGCATCCAATTCATCCATAAAGAGGGTAAAATCTTCTCCATCACGGTCTGCTGGCACTCAAGTGGGGGAGGATAGCAGCTGTTGCTGCTGGAAAGCTGGCAGGGACTGAAGCACACGAGTTGGGGTGAAGGAAGATGCCAGCATTTCAGTGTTCGTTCACTGAGATTCCACAAGAGATATGGCAAGGAGTTCCATCACATTGGAAGCTGGGGGAGCAGCCAAAGGCAGTGCAGGTGCAGGAGCTGTTGCTTTGATGTGAAACGGCGCAAAAGAGTCAGTATTGGGGGGCACATCATAAGTGATGCCGTGCTATTGCTGGGTCTGGAATGAATCAATGACTGGTGGTATACAGCCATTCATAACGACACACCAGAGCAGTTGCTCAAGCTTGACATTGATTGAACATCAGGTAGACATGTTTTCCATCTTTGTCAATTTTGCACCAAGTGTCAGCATTTGTCTTGTTACAGAGCTCGCATTTGCCACAGTACTTCCATTCCAGATGATTGTATTCAGTGTTCTCGTCCTCCATGTTATGGGCACCTTCTCCTGTGTCATCATCCTGCTCGTCACCAGACACGTGATCGAAATCGACAACTTTACGTGCAGAGTCTACTGGGGCCTTTTTGAGTGCTGGTCTTCTTGTTCTTGTGCTTGAGTAGAGCCTCAAGGTACTAGGAACATCAGTGCGCATCACATTTCATTGCAAGCATCATGTCCTTCCGAAGCAACACAAATCTCTATTTGATGCAGTTTCTTACCTTTATTCTTGTGAATTTACTTGTGATGCCATTGTGGAGAGAGGCTCATGAGTCCTCATTGCCAAACAGAATGGTCTTAGCACACAGTGTGAGCTTACAAGAGCTCAGGTTTCCATGCAATATCTTTGCAGCCAACGGCTTTGAATATTGGTTCCTGGGCAGATTCAAACTCAGTGTCAAACACCATCATAATGACTTGGCTTGTTTTCTGGGAGGTGGGGATGAGGACCTCAAATTCTGGAATGGGGTGAGTGCGTAATTAGAAAAGAGAGGAATATGGCACACCTATTGGTTCTGGGGGAGGCTCTTTGGCAGTTTCTTTTTTTTTTTGCAGGGGTTTTTGTCAGGGGAACCACCCGTCCGTCCGTCCGTCCGTCCGTCCGTCCGTCCGGCTCCGGCCCATCGCACCGCCCCACTTCCTCGTCCGATCCTTCGTCCGGCCTCATCCGTCCATCCGTCCTCGCCCGACCATCCGGCCTTCGGTCCTATGCCCCAGCCTACGCCTCCGTCTGGAACGTCGTCCTCCGTCCCTCCGGACTCCGTCCCCCTCCGACCCCCCGCGTCCGGTCGCTCTCACTGGCACATGCTATGCGATCAAGCTCGAGACCACTGCCGATCGATCCGGACACGTGCTACTGGGAAGTACCTACAAAAACCTCGCCTAGCGTGGGAATCCTTATCCTTTCTTCTCTTCGGATTCTCCCGCTAGGTGCGTATTCTAGAAACCTGTATTTAGTACTGTCAATTGAGTTACTTCGGATTCTCCCGCTAGTCTCCCGTGCTCCCGCGCCGAGCTGAGGTTGCCCTTACAGCAGAAGAAAGGATCTAAGGGATCAACCGGTCAAGATTGCGAAGTTCGGTGTAGACTCGGACTCGGACCGCTACGCTAGCGCTCCAGCCTCCCCCACTTCCAATCTCGACCCCTCCTCCTTGATGGATGCCCCGACGCCCGGAAACGGGTCTGCGCCACCTGAGCTCCCGGATGTTTACATCCCGGACCCGGCTGCCGACCCCGAATCCCGGCTGACAGCGGTAGAAAGCTCTCTCGCGAACATCGAAACCCTACTCCTCCGCGTTTTACACAACAACCAAAATCCACCCGCGACTGCCCCCGTCCCTGCTGCTCCGGCTCCGGCGGCGGGTCCAGACTTCACCACCCTCACCCCTGCAGCAAAATCGGTTCTCCGACCGAACCCCCCAGCCGTTTTCGATGGCGACCAGACTCAAGGACGGATGTTCCTCCACTCCGTCCTCACATACCTCCGACTAGTTCCGGAAGCCTTCATGGTCCACGGACAGGTCATCGAGGAAAAACTCGTGCGGTACGCCATGTCCTTTATGGCGCGAGACGCGGCCGGACGATGGGCCGAACGACAGTCCGCAATCGTTCCGTTCCCATTCCCGTCCTGGGCGGAATTCGAGTCCGAGTTCCGGCTCCGGTTTGTAGAGGAAAACGAGCAAGACCAAGCTCTCCTCCGGTTGGAGACCCATAGCTACTACCAGGGCTCCCGCGACGTTTACCGGTACACGGACGACTTCGAGGAACTCGCCGCCACGGCCGGGTACACGGACCTGCTCGTCCGCGTCACCAAGTATCGTGCAGGGCTCGACCCGCGGATTAACGCGGCGATCACCACGTCCGGGACCGCTCCGGCGCTGCTAGACTATGCCGGATGGCGCCTCCGCGCCTTCCGCCAGTACGACGCCCTCGCCCGTGTCCGAGCAGGAGCACCTCCGACTCGCGCCCCGGCTCCGGCCGCACGCCCTCGCACTGGGACGTTCCTCCCAGTCCCCTCCTTCATGCCTGCTCCCAAAGCCGCGCCGGCGCCCGCCCTTCCACCTGGCATTCCAATGGATGTCGACCGGACCCGTGCACGCTTCATGCCACGCACTTGCTTCCGTTGCGGTGCGGCCGGACACCTCGCTCGAGACTGCCCAACTCCCTCGGATGTCCGGCACGCGGACATCCTGGACGAGGTCGTCCGTCAACTCGGTGACGACCTCCTCGGAGAACTCTTCGCACACCTCTCTACCACCGCTGGGCTTCCGGCCGAGCCGGGCGCCGGAGACGCGGAACCAGAGGGTTTTCCGGACCTGGCCGAGTGAGCGGTGCGCCCTCGGTCGCGTCCCCCAATCGTTACTCCTGCTTGTACAAAGATATACCCAATAAATCAGCAGTTGATACGAAAGGTGCACCCCCTATTCCCGCCCCGGAGGCCAAGACTGAACTTCCCCCTTCCCTTCCCCGCATCCGCCGTCCGAGGTGGGAACGCAAACTACCCCGGCGGTACGTTATTGATTCCGTAGAGGGCCGGAACTCCCTGCACATTCCGTTGGAGATGCAATCGGTAGAGACCGCGGCTACGATGTCCATGAAGGGTCTGGTTGACTGCGGAGCGACCGGAGACTTCATCGACTCGGAGTATGTGATCTCCCGCAACCTTCCCGTCCGGAAGCTCTCCCAGCCAATTCCGGTCCTCAACGTCGATGGCACGCCCAATGTGTCCGGAGGCATTTCCGGCGTAGTTGATATGGTCGTCAACTACAAAGGACACTCCGAACGCATCCAACTCGCGGTAACGCGGCTCGGAAAGCAGCACGTCATCCTCGGTTACTCCTGGCTTCAGAAGCACAACCCGGAGATCGACTGGGAGACCAAGGAAGTCCGGATGACCCGCTGTCCGACCAGCTGCAGCACTTGCCGGGAGGAGCTCCGCGCCGTCCGTCGCAACGCGAAGATCTCCGCCGCGATCCTCCGGCAGCTCCACGAAGGTCCCGTCCCGTCTATCTGTGCCATTGACTCGGACGAGTGGTGCGGAGATGACGGGTACGATCCGGACGACGACGAAGACGACTTCCCGGACCTCACTCCGGACCCGGACGACGATGACGGTGACGAAGACGACGAGCTCGAGGATGGCGACCGGATTCTCTACACCACGTTCGCTCCGGCTGAAGGAATCCGCGCAGGCAGCACCGTCTCTCAGAGGCTCGCGGAGGCCTACGCCCGGAACTCGGCCCCACCCGAGACCTCGGTTCCGGCCTGGGTAGAGGATTTCTCCGATGTTTTCGATAAGGAGTCATTCGACGCGTTGCCGGAACGTCGGACGTGGGACCACGCCATCAAACTCGTCCCGGATGCGAAACCGGCCAACTGCAAGGTCTACCCGATCTCCCCCCTCGAGCAGAAGGAACTCGACGCGTTCATCGAGGATGGGTTGAGCACCGGCCGGATCCGTCCGTCCAAATCCCCGATGGTGTCTCCGGTCTTCTTCATCAAAAAGAAGGACGGAAGCCTCCGGTTCGTCCAGGACTATTGGGCGCTCAACGCGATGACCGTAAAGAACCGGTATCCGCTCCCGCTGATTAACAATCTCATCAACCGCCTTAAGGGAGCCCGGTTCTTCACAAAACTCAACGTCCGGTGGGGCTTCAACAACGTCCGGATTTGGGGAGGCGACGAGTGGAAGGCCGCGTTCCGTACCAACCGAGGGCTCTTCGAGCCCCTGGTGATGTACTTCGGCCTCACCAACTCTCCGGCCATGTTCCAGACGATGATGAACGACATCTTCCAAGACCTCATCCTGTCCGGAGATGTCATGGTATACCTCGACGACATCCTCATCGCTCTCTCCGATCTCGCGCGCCACCGAGAGATCGTCCGAGAAGTCCTCCAGCGGCTCCGGGCGCACAAGCTTTACCTCCGGCCGGAGAAGTGCGAATTCGAGAAGTCGTCGATCGAGTACCTCGGTGTCATCATCTCGCACAACCACGTTGAGATGGACCCGGTCAAGGTCGCCGGAGTCGCCGCCTGGCCTGCTCCAGAGAACAAGAAGGACGTGCAGCAGTTCCTTGGCTTCACGAACTTCTACCGGAGGTTCATCCGGGCGTTCTCGGACATTGCGCGGCCCCTCTTCGACCTCACAAAGAAGAGTGTCGCTTGGACCTGGACCGCTGCCGCGGCCGCCGCCTTCCAAGCCCTCAAGGACGCGGTGACCGCGGAGCCTGTCTTGGTCCTACCCGACGAGTCGTGTCCGTACCGGGTCGAGGCGGACAGCTCCAACTACGCTACCGGGGCCGTCCTGTCCCAGCCAGACGCGAACGGAAAGTGGCACCCAGTCGCGTTCTACTCCAAAAGTCTGAGTGACGTCCAGCGCAACTACGAGATCCATGACAAAGAGATGCTCGCGATCATCCGAGCCCTAGAGGAGTGGCGGCACTTCCTCGAAGGTACGCAGCATCCGGTCGAGATCTGGACGGATCACAAAAACCTGGAGTACTTCCAGAAGGCACAGAACTTGAACCGGAGGCAGGCGCGGTGGTCCTTGTACCTGTCCCGGTTTGACTTCGCGCTCCACCACCAGCCCGGACGCCTCATGGGCCGTCCGGACGCGCTGTCCCGTCGCCCGGACCACGGGGTAGGCTCGGACAACACGGACGTTACCCTTCTTCGCCCAGACTTGTTCCACGTCCGCGCGCTAGAAGGCGTTGTGGTAGCCGGACCCGAAGTCTCCCTCCTTCGTGACGTCCGGGAGGCCTTTGCGGGTGAACCGGACCTTGAGGACCCCGTCGCACTTGTCGCGCGAGAGCTCCTCAAGAACCGGAACGTCCGCCCCCCCCGGTCGTCCGAGTGGCGTGTCACAGAAGGGCTCCTTTACTACCGCGGTAAGATCGTTGTACCACGGAATAAGGACCTCCGACGCCGGATCATCGCCCTGCACCACGACACCCGGGTCGCCGGACACGCCGGACGCTTCAAAACCCTCGAGCTCATCTCCCGGAATTACTGGTGGCCCCAGCTGTCCCGTCACGTCGGCCAATACGTCCGAACCTGCGACCCGTGCAACCGGACGAAGGCACTCCGGAAGTTACCCCACGGAGAGCTCCACCCGACCGAGATTCCGGAAGAACGCTGGGACACCGTCTCGGTGGACTTCATCGTCGAGCTCCCGGACACGCACCGCTTCGACGCCATTATGGTCGTGGTCGACGTCCTGGGTAAGCGGGCCCATTTCAACGAGTGCCACACCGGCCTTGGCGCGGTCGGAGCCGCTCGGCTCTATTACCGGAACGTCTGGAGGCACCACGGAACCCCCCGGAAATATATCTCCGACCGCGGGCCGCAGTTCGTCGCGGAGTTCACCACGGAACTGTGGCGCCTCATTGGGGTAGAGCCAGCGACCTCCACCGCCTACCACCCGCAGACCGATGGCCAGACCGAGCGCGTCAATCAGGAACTCGAGCAGTTCGTCCGGATCTTCACGAACTACAAACAAGACGACTGGGACGAGCTTCTCCCGGCCGCGGAGTTCGCGTACAACAACCACGTCCACTCCTTGACGCAGCAAGTCCCGTTTATGACGGACACCGGAAGGCTCCCCCGGATGGGGTTCGAGCCCAATGGACTACGCTCGAACGTGGAGTCCGCGAACGAGTTCCGGGACCGGATCGCGTCCGGAGTTTCGGAAGCCAAAGCCGCGCTCGTTAAAGCCAAGGACGAGTTCAAGCTGTACTATGATCGAAGGCGCACGCCCGCCCCAGAGATCAAGGTAGGCGACCGAGTCTGGCTGGACGCCTCCGATATCCGTACGACCCGTCCGTCCGTCAAATTTGCGGACAAACGCCTCGGCCCCTTCAAAGTCGTGAAGGTCATCGGAAAGGGGGCGTACAAACTCGAGCTCCCCCCTGGTACTCCCAGCTCCACCCGGTCTTCCCAGTGGTGAAACTCCAGCTCGCGGAACCGGATCCGTTCCCCGGACGCCCCCAGAACGACGAACCCCCGCCCGTCCTTCAGACGGACCACGACGTTCAATGGGAAGTCGAAGAGATCCTAGAAGCGAAGGTCCGTTATGGCAGCCTCTGGTACATGGTGCGGTGGAAAGGCTACGGCCCGGAACACAATAAATGGGTAAAGCACTCCGACGTCTTCGCCCAAGACGCCATTGATGCCTATTATCGCCGCTACCCTAACGCCCCGCGCCGGATAGCCTCGGCCGCTTTCGACTCGCTCTCGTTCCGGAGGCGCGACGCCCATGTCCGATTCATGCGTCGGGACACCGCATTCCAAGGGGGGGGTGATGTCAGGGGAACCACCCGTCCGTCTGTCCGTCTGTCCGTCCGTCCGGCTCCGGCCCATCGCACCGCCCCACTTCCTCGTCCGATCCTTCGTCCGGCCTCGTCCGTCCATCCGTCCTCGCCCGACCATCCGGCCTTTGGTCCTATGCCCCAGCCTACGCCTCCGTCTGGAACGTCGTCCTCCGTCCCCCTCCGACCCCCCGCGTCCGGTCGCTCTCACTGGCACGTGCTATGCGATCAAGCTCGAGACCACTGCCGATCGATCCGGACACGTGCTACTGGCTAGTACCTACAAAAACCTCGCCTAGCATGGGAATCCTTATCCTTTCTTCTCTTCGGATTCTCCCGCTAGGTGCGTATTCTAGAAACCTGTATTTAGTACTGTCAATTGAGTTACTTCGGATTCTCCCGCTAGTCTCCCGTGCTCCCGCGCCGAGCTGAGGTTGCCCTTACAGTTTTGGCTTTAGTTTTCCATTTGGGTTTCAGGGCTGCATGTGTTGAGGGTGAGGGAAATATTTGAATGTGCTTGGATGCCCCAGCTTTCTTGGGGCTCAGTTTCATGTTGTCAGAGTGTTTGGCACATTTCAGAGGAGGGAGGTTCCTGGGAAAGTCTATGGTACTTTACTGTGAGTGATAATGAGAGATAGCATTCTGAAGCACACCAGAATCAGAGTCCTCTGACACTGAAATGGGGTCTTGCAGATCGCACATCAAGTCATTGTCTTGCAGGTTGTTCTGACCAACCGAATCTACTGTACTATTTTGACCGTAAGTTCAACAATTTGGGAATTTTCGATCTCTGAGATGGCTGATTTTTTTCTTTTGAATTAAGGTGATTTTTGCACACATCAAAAAAAGTCGGGTGTGGCATGTGACTGAACTTATGGTTGAAATAGTACAGTAGTGCAGTGGAGGCTAAAAGGAAGAGCGCATTCATATTTTCAGGGGAAGGAGGTTGCTGTGAAAACAAGGATGATTTGCATCAGGACATGGCAGTAATCAAAAGCAAGACGTGTTTGGTCACATTGGGGTACCGTCATGCACACCATACATGATGGCACCCTTCTACCTGGCTCTCAACATGCTTGCATGCACGCTAGACATGCTGTAGGCCCATCGTCGAGGTCTCACATTGGCCCCAGGTGCGAAGGACAATGGGAACAGCTCAGACAAGGGCCAAAAATAAAAGTACAAATTTCATAAAAAGTTTTGGGTACAGGGACATGTGCCTCAACAACACAGTTCTAACAGTGATAAAATTATGTATATTGGTGTAGGGATGGGTGAGATATGGATGATTTATTGTGGAGCTGTTTTTTTGGATAGTAGAAGAAAATATTGATCTGCGCCCTAAGTTCTGCAATTAGCTGTAATTGACAGTACTAATACAGGAGTGGAAATAATATGCACCTAGCGAGGAAGAATCCAAAGAGAAGAAAGGATAAAGATTCCCATGCTAGGTGAAGCTTTATATAGTAATGTACGCCTAGCCAGTAGCACATGTCTTGAGTGATTGGCAGTACTCCTGGGCCTGGTTGCATAACACATGCCAATGCGACCAGAGGCCAGTGTAGCTAAGCCGACAGGCAGAGCGAAGCTGGTCATTGGCCGAGCAGGAGAAGGTTGGTTGGAAGAACCACATATAAATGCCCAGGGAGTGTATAGAAGAAAATTTATCAGTTTGAACCCATGCCTTCCGTGATTCAGGCCAAATTGAAGCCAACTGTGGTCAGTTCTCAGATTAGAAATTATTCAGCTCTTGGAGTGCTGAGTGTTCAATTTATCATCAACACTCATTAGATGGTATAAAAAAGCATTATCAAGTTTAAGGAGGTGGTGGGAAGTAAGTTGAACAGTGGTGGCTGGACGCGGAGAGATCGGCCCGGCCCCGTGGCTGGGAAGCTCCTTCCCTATTAGGAAGGAAGGGGGGCAGTTTGGGGCCGATCTCCCTTGGCAGTATTATTTTTCATCAATCTGTCCCCCAGATCTTTTTTAAAAGCCCCGAGGAAAAAAGTAGATAACTTCGCAAAACCGGAACTAACCTTCCTGCGAACCAAACATTGGCCAAACATGGCGGCGTGATCAAGGGTCCAGGCTCAATGACATTGTACGCGTAACGTTAAGTGGACCCAGCTGATCGATCGATCTTTGTGGCATTCGGCAAGAAGTGATTGATGCGGAGTTTGTGCGGCATCGCAGCTACATCAACCTCCAGAAAATGTTCAACGAATTCTTGACTTTCAATTATTTGTAAAATGCCCAGAATTCGAGTTCTATGCCCTCCAGAGCCAAATATGTACGTTCTTAGCATCGCTTTGCACATGAGGTGATTCGGAAACAAGTGCATTGATGGATTGATGATCATTGCCTTTTCTGGGGGGATTTAGTGGCTGCTCGAGAGAACAGACCTCTTGGCAGTCCAAGGCAATTTTTCTTACCTCAAGAGGTGCCCTTGTAATGAAATGTCCCGCCGGGGGCGGCCACTGAAGTGCATAATCTATCCAGTCTCGTCCTCTTTATCTGTTGGACTCTGGAGCTCCGTGGCATAGATATGCCTTGTCGGGGCGCACAGAGCTGGTTCTCTCTGTTTCTCCGCTGGTCCTCTCGCCTCTCCGCGGACGGGATGTAAACATAAAAGGCTACCCTCGGGGACCAATGACGATCCGTCTCTCTCAGATCTTCGCGTCACTTGCGCAGCTGGAGGTCAAAAAAGAAGGATTCAATCCCACGTTCAACACTATAATTGCGACTCGGTCATTCATTTTCTGCGGCAGAAAGAGTTCTTTCCGTCGGGACCCGTGAGGCTTCTTAAGTTGCGCTACAAAAACGCGATGCAAGCGCGGTCGGTTCTCCCCAGCTCAAGATGAGATCCTTCGCCATCTTGCTCCTTATCCTGCCCGCTGTGCTTTCAGCTTCCAGCCATCCTAGTCCGACTACAGAAGTTCAGGATGGCCAGACTGGGACCCTGATGGTTTTACCTCCGCAGGCCACAGAGACCGGTTTGAAGCAGATTCCGGGCAAGTTTCGCACTCTTCTTTAAGCTTTCATATCTCAATTAGCGCACCAGACGCTGCTCATCCCTTCATTGCGCCAGGCCCGAACGACCAACGTGGACGTAAGTTTCTGAATGGATCGAAGGGTGTGCTGCACTGCTGACCGTTCTCTTTAATTAGCATGTCGTTCGTGACCGGATAATAATGCAAGAACTCGGTATCTGACGATTATTAGCTGCTATGAATACCCTAGCGAACCACGGTTATATCCCGAGAAAGTATGAAAATCACTGGTTTCTTTGATAACACTGACGATTGTACAGCGGCATTGCCTCTTTTGAAGAAATGACGCTAGCTTTGATGGAGGTTTGTGCCTACGGAGCATCCTTCAATTGTTCATAACATGATTTCAAGGCTTTTAATATGGAGTTGTTATTTGGTGCCAATTTGGTTGCCAACAACATGGTGAGTAACTGCAGCAGAAATGCGAACCTTGGACTCACGAAGAGGCTAGCTGACCAGAGGAAATCCTTTCATCGACAAACTATCCATCGGCGGAGTATCTCCCCTCGTCCCCCCGCTTCCAGGAAATATCGACGGTCCAGTTACCGGCGGTATAGCGAAGCACGGCCGTTTTGAGGGTAAATAGATCAGGGTTGCAATTAGGTCTTGTTTAATTTTTGCCACAGGTGATGCCTCCATGACTCGGGCTGACGCGTTCATTGGCGATAACCGCGACTTTCAAGACATTTTGTACGACTTGGTATAACCTTTCCTGTTCGACATCCTACTGTTCTGATTCTTTCGTGTTCAGGACTTGTTACAGCTCGGAAAATTCGGCGACGACGGTCCTGACGGGGAGAGTACGGTATTCAATGTTCCGACGCTTATTGGAATAAAGAAACAAAACATCATGATGGACCAAGCCGCAAACCCAGAAGTCTGCTCCTTTACCATTCTTGGCTCTCAAAACAAGCTTACGTTGAACTCAGTTTGAATTCGCTGCTAGACGCATGAATGCTGCCTACGCACAGGCTTCTTTTCTGGTCAAGTATGTCCCTTCAGCATCTCACCCAGTTCCCGTTATAACTGCCTCTTATTTACCAGCGTGTTTGCGAACGGTAAAACGCTTCATTCCGAACGTGCTACAAATAACCTTTTTCCAGGCACCACGAAACAAGCATCTCTGTCCGCCATCGGCTCATTTTTCCGCAACCAAACCTTCCCACAAAACTGGTTCCGCGCAGCAGTTCCGGTGACAGGCGCCATCAATGGTCTAACGGCGACTGAGATCCTGGACGCGATTCCAATAGCTCCCGGGAGAAACAACGCCCAGGGTGTCTATGTGGCAGACCCTGCTCCGCCGCCGCCATTCAACAGCAGCTTCGTGCGTTGGTTTTGAAACTCTAAGATTCATGGTTGCCTGAAAATATGTTTTGTAGGCGTGTTTCGCATACTACGATCAGGCGGCGAACACTGCTGGCGTACTCAGTAACACGACTGGTATATTCAAGCAGAACGTAGACCTACTGGCGGGGCTCATATTCCAAGTTGTATCTGCTGCGAACCCCGGATGTGATCAAGAGATCCTTCCATTTGGTCCTGCCGGAGTGTAATTGAACATCAGCTTGTTCGTAATCCAGTCTCCTTCGCTTTGTTTTATGTTTTATCCATAATTTTGCTGAATGGAGAATGGGCAACTTAATGGACAACTTCATCAAACTGATTCGTCGTCTGAAAGCCATGAAAGCCAGGCCTATGCATTTTTTGCCCAAAAAAATTGATTCAATGCGCGCTCAATGTTCAACGCGAATTATCGTCGCGAACCTTCCCTGCGTCTTTCTACGACATGGTTGCGCTTACATCTCAAACTGTATTCTCCTCAATGTTTGGACGAATTGTTCAGCTTGCAGGGAAGAGGGTGCAGGTGTTGCCTTGAGGAATTAGCTAAAGGGGGACTGGATATTTACATTCGACAATCGTACCCCGAGGAACGCAGTGCATAGCAAAGCGGGTGCGAACTCTTGCTGAATGCTAGGTGCTGACGAGACTTCAATAATCTGACGCCCACGCAATAATAGTCCTAATTGATTCTTCCATCAAGGTCGAGTTTCGCCTCGCTCTTGTGCAGCCTCCAGAAACACGAGCATTTGGGTCCAAATAGATACTCCAGAATAATTCCCCTAAAACTTTCCCCACACCTTCCCCAGCGCCAACTGCCTCGTAACAAGCATCAGAACGATCGCCGCCATAATCATGCTCCCTGCATAACACCCCACGGCCCTATACCCTCCCGCGGTCGTACTAATCGCGCCAGAAATCGGTGGCCCCGCCATCGCCCCAATAGCCGTGAGCGTCATCGCCATCCCAGAGCGCCGTCCCACGTCCGCGATGTCCCCGAGGCGGTAGATAGGCAGCGAGAACGAGGAAATGTACGCCCCGGAAGAAAACCTGTGAAGGAGAGGTCATTATACCGGAGGCGGATAAATTATAAGTAGTTGGGAGCTTACCCATACACGATGGCTATAGCCACGAAGGATCCTTTTGAACGCGCGAGGGGCCAAAGATAAGTCATAATGGCCGCGATGGCGGTCATTGGTGCGACGACGTTTATAGCGCCTGAAAGATTTTAGTTAGAATCTAGTGAATGAAAAACACAGAGGAGAAACCTACCAAGTTTATCCGCCGTGAACCCAGCGGTCATGCGTCCAAAGAGAGATGCCCCGTTCGCCATCGAGATCAGATAGAACGAAAAGTCGGGCGGAACGCCCACGTCGGTAGCTCTGACGTCGATATAAGTTAGGACTGTGTAGGAAGTTAACGTCAAATATAAGTGGACATGACGAACAACCGTACCTGTATATAGCCCAAGGAAAGCGACGACTCCGCTGATACAGTATATCGTATAAGCTGGATTTTTGAACGCCGCAAGATTCAAGAGTCCCCCGGGGACATGCTTTGGAGGCAGACGCCGCCTCACCGTCAGATTCGCGCACCCGAGGCTGCACAGGAGGAGGAAGCCTATAATACGGAAGGTCCATGGAAATCTAATGCAACAGTAAGTCAAGGTCAAAGAAGAAGACGGTGTACAAACCCCACACGAGGAATGAGGTTCCGTGCGGTGATCTACGTGTAAGGTTAGTTCGAAGCTCTAAGGAAAGTAAAGGGTCTTATTTGCCGGAAACAGAGTACCCCCAATCGATGAACCCATTGAAACGAACCCCGACGCAAATCCCCGTCTCGTCCTGAACCAGTGCCCGATAACTGCGCCCATCGGTGCGAACAGAATCCCCGCGCTTATCTGGGCGAAGTCAGCTTCCCGCTACTTCCCAAGTTGCATGTGTGAACGCACCCCCGTCGCAAACCCTTGGCAGAGCAGAAAATGCCAGTATTGGGTGCATTGTCCGACGAGGAAGGTGGCGGTAACGAGCACGACACTCGCGACGAAAAACGGGATCTTAAAGTGTCCTCGGTCGAAAAAGTGTCCGCTAACAAGGCCGGGGATGAAGATCAGAGAATACTAAAGCAAAGGTTAGTATGATCCAAGAGACAGTCAGATAGCAAACCTGAATGGAGCCAATCCATGCACTGCCAAAAAGTCAGATGTGCATCGATATGGCAGGGAGAAAAAACATACATGTTCGACGGAGACGATTCTTGCAGTATATTCTCCGTGTAATACGATTGGAAGACCCCCCACGCATTTACATAGCCAAACCTAGGGAAGATATGTCAAACCTAGAGCGAACTGGGGAAGAAATGGCGTACGGCACGAAGCCCGCATCTGTACACACGTTGAAAAGTTGGCACACGCCGCCTGTAAATAAATTAGTGAGGATTCAGGAGCAAAAGTTGAGATACGGTACTCCAAAAACTACAAGCCAGGCTCTTGCCCCTCCGTCAGGAAATTCTGCAGACCAATCATCTGCTGCGAGGGGAGTCTCGTTTTCGGTCTTCTCAGGCTGAATCTTCTCGGAGTCTTCTGAGGAGTGTGTTTCATACCCTAGCACAGAGGCGACAGTAGAGATTTGTTCGACCATAATGGTGGATGGAAGCAAGCAACAGCGATTTGCGCTCGGTACCGAGAATTGATACCGGACGTCTTCAAGGTACCATCAGCTTTATGCCGCCTCGCAAAAAGCAAAAGACAGGCTCGACTTCAAAATCTACGGATTCACAAGAAAACTTCCCCGACGCGGATATCCTCACTCGCGCTCTGAAGCAGTATGCACACGCCATCTCCCTGCGGTCCAAAGAACACACAAAGACGCCCGACGGGCTTATTGCGCTCGATGCATGGCTTAACGCCGATCTACTGGCCAAAATCGAATCCTCGCAGCCCGTTAACAAGGCCGATATCACTTGTCAGGATCCGCTTCCGCGTTTATTCTGGGGTTATTAACCACACGCTGCCGCAGCGCTCATGAAATGGAAGCTCTCGCGCGGCAAATCGCGCCCCACCCTCCTCACTTTGATCGCATCGAACGCAGAACCACTCGTCCTGCGGTCAACGACTGATGCGCTGAAAACGGTACGGGACGCGAAAGACGATCTCGATCGCGCGCTGCTGGCGCTCCCGGACGCGTGTAAAATGAAGGGCGTCGGAGCCGCTACCGCGTCTGGTGCTTGAGTATCTTATGTGTCGCGTGATACAGTTTACTAACCCAATTGTGTAGCCCTCCTCACCCTCCAAACACCCCACCTCCTTCCCTTCATGAGCGACGAGGCCGCGTCCTTCTTCGCCCCGACGCTCGGCCAGATCAAGTACACAGATGCCTTCTATAAGAAGTTTGCTGCAGCGATGGTCGCTGAGGTCAGGCGGCTAAATGCGAGCCCGGACTCGGACTCGGGCGACGCACAACGCTGGGACAGTATGAAACTGGAGCGCGCTCTCTTCACTGTCAGCATCCTGAAGAAGCACGGACAAGAACATATACTGGATTCCGACGCCGGCGTGCCTTCTGCGTTAACTTCTGACTCGTTGAAGCGGCGGAGAGAGTCTTGAGATCATCCGTATCATTATACATGCTTTGCATTCCGTTCTTTTCAACTCGAAGTTTGGCAGGTTAAAAGTACTTGTGTCGTTATAAATTGCCCCGAATAGCACCTCTGACCATGGGTAAACTACTCCACACTGAACGAAGAGGAAACCAAGAGGCGGTTGACTAGATACATCTATCCTCTCCGAACTTTTGTGGGCTATTCCTTAGCCATGGGGCTGAGCTATGAGAAGAAAGCCGACCAAATTCGATTTCTATTCACTCACGCGGGTGGATCGAGACTGGAAGTTCAGGGAATAAAGTTGAATGTTGCGCCGAAGGCCGAGGTAGATACGGCGCATTTACCATGCCCACTCCCAACTCCTCAGTCCCCAACAATTCTGGCGAACCCTCACAAAGCTCACGATGGTGATTATCTCAAGGTACGAAATCGTATTTTGTTCAAAAGACTAGGTTCTAACCGTGAGGCACGGTTAATGACTGCCGCTACGCGGACAAGGTGGAACCACTGAACCAAGATGCAACACATAGCATGTTCAGCACCAACCGCAATTGTTCGTTCAGAATCATTGCCCTTCGTGTCGGTCATCCCGGATGAACATCATGGTGAAATACGTGTAATTCGAACCCACTGCGGCGAGGTAACGGCATGGTGAGCATGCATGTATTCGGTTTCAAGATATGTCGGCAAGTATGTAGCTGAAAGTGAATCACAGTGGATAAGCCGAAGAAGACTGTGGCTTTGACATGATGTACATACCAGCAATGTGGAAATACGGATGCACAGGATTAATATTACAAGTCATTCTTCAACTCGCTCCAAGGAGGCAGGTCAAAAAATCGGGTAACTCGTCCCATGTCCTCTTCCTTCCGGCAGCGACCAATGATTCGATGCTCTGTTTGCATTCAGCACATAACTTATCCATTATCCTTCCCCGAATGTCGCAAATTTATTTAAATTGTTATCGTGCCTGGTCGGACCATATCGGGGGCCGTAAGGCTGTCAGTCTGACCACTGCCCGATGCCAGGGAGAAATCTGTGAAATGTACGAATCAGTCACTGGTCGGGGGGCAGTCGGGCACCGATAAGGCCGTCGGGTCTGATGACCTTATGCAAGATTATCGTGCCTTATCGCGCCCGATAGAACCCGACCTAAGCGAGCACTGGTCCCGCCTGTTCTCGCTTAAAACAGGCTCCTTTTGGCTTTCTTTCTATACGAAACAGTGACAAAAATGGAAAGTACTTTATTCGAAAAGCTAGAATATATGGTACTACAACAAACGACAATAATGCTCCACAACGCCTGCATTACAAGCGGGCGACAGCCTCCAAACGAAGTGTACTCATCGGACGTGGTCGGAATTGTTGCATTTTGTAGATACATCACTGTATGCTAAGTCAGCGAGAGGCAACAATCTGGAAGGACATTGAACGCACCTAAATCACGGAGATCAACTTTACTGACTCGCAGACACCTAAAGTACAACTGAATTAACTCAATTAGTAAGAGCATGGTGTATTAGACAGACGCACTGTAAAAGAGCCTCTCTGGGTGAACCGTTTGGACGAAGGAGGACTCCAGGAGCACCGCCATGCTGGCGGGGCGGAGCGACGACGAGGGCGAGGCAGAGTCAAGGCCAGGAGAATGTCAGAAGATGAAGCGAGAGATTGTGGTAGTACGAGGGAAGAGAAATAAGGCTCCACAGTAACAGCTGCGAGGTTTATATATCCCATGCTCCACTGACGTCACATTGACGCTCCACCGGCTGCCGCAAGGCGCCTGCACTCATACATTGTACATCGGACGTCTCACACGTCTCGGTTTTGCTGATGGACTATGTTATTCGCGGCGCTTTACTCGCCCCAGTCGGCCCCCGCCTAAATCCCAGCCCCGTCGCCCTCAGCTCCGACCTTACTTCCTGGTCGACATAATTGATGGAGACATGTTTTTGAGGGCGCTTAATGCTACAGAGCATGTTTGCTACTAAATACAAATACTATTATTATTTGGCGCTGGTCCTCAGCCTGATACACCCTGAACAGTCCCGACAGTCCGGTGACCGCCGTCCGACCGCGACCTGATCGCACCCGATATTGCCCGGCTGCATTATAGGGCGCGATACACTTCTGATCCTGCCCGACCGCACCCCGATAAGGCTGTCGGGCCTGATAACAAAATAAATAAATTTGCGACAAAGAGCAATTCAAATTGAACCATGTCAAGAATTCGGACGAGTAGCTGTGGAAAATGGAGATACCAATAATCGAATATAAATCATGAGATGGAGACAGTAACTACTAACAGATTTGGGTTCTGTGGTCCAGTATGTGCCGCCAACATGGTCCGTGAGGAGCGAACGTACATCAATCATACCGCGTTCTCTGTGGGCGCCACAGCAGGTACTTTGTTCCACCACCAGTCTGAGGAACCGGATGGCCAACGGAATTGATTCTAAATCGGAGTGATCAGCAGAGGAAAGTCGAAGATTTGGGATCTATGGTTCACATACCAGCATGGGTGTAACGAGCTTACGGGTCGTTCTTCAACTCGCTCCAAGCCGGGAGGCCAAAACAACTGGGTAATTCGTCCCATCCTCTTTTCCGCCCCACATCGTTTATTAATGCGATGCTCCGTTTGCATTCAGCACAGAACTTATCGTTTTTCTTATCAGTCGGCACAAACTGGGCCAATGGCTTCCGAGTCATATTAGGAGAATCGAAGTAAGATCGAAGCCGGGAATCCCGTTTTTTTGCACACTCTGCAGGCCTGAGGCAATCATTGGGCGGGACCCAGAAGCCATACCATCCACGTGTATACGCTTTTTGTGTTTGAAGATGAGCGAGTTTTTCTCGGCCCACGAGGCAGCGGCGCAGGTCAACTGGTGTCAGAGAGACCGAAGTGCCATCGTTTGTCTGGAGGCTATCAAGTAATGCTTCCTAGGACGACAGTCAACACATCCCTCAGTCGCCGAACTTGAAAATTCACCGAGGAATTTTGATAAGCCGCACGATAATAAGCGCAAGGGAGGACAGATAATATGCTGTTCTCTCGCGCCAAAGATATTACGTCAAACCTAATGCTCGACTCAGGCAAGATAAGTGTCGCTTTGTAGTACCCATTGACTATCCGACCATCAAACTCTTCGAGAGTCGTCGGAAATTCGAACGTGAGCCGTGCGATCGCCGAGTCCAACAGATCTTGAAGTCATACTTGCGTCCAGTACGAACAAACGCCCCAATGGCTGCCATCGGAAGCGCTGTCTGGGTCAAAAACGTCCTAAGTAGTTCATCGGATTATCACGCGTGCCCGGGCCACCTAGGAAAAAAGCGCACTGACGGAGTGTAAAGCGCCTTCAGTACGAGTTCAACATCCACAGCGTCATCTGGAAGTTCGACAAGGGAACAACCTTCAACACTAGGCTGGTCCGGCGGTTGGGGCAGGCCCCGCATATCTTGAAAGAAGGGCGAATGTTGCGCCAGGATAGCCCAGTGGACGCGAAATTGTGTATTCACAGCCTGCAACACGACGCTCCCGTCGTCGTACCAGATATTCGAACGCGTTACAGGTTTGTCTTCCACGCGTTGGCGCTTATCAACTTACTGGTCATGGTGAAGACGATCGATCCGGCCGACTCCGAGCGGAGTTCGAAAGAAGGTTAATGTCTCGAACTAAAAAGCTCCGCCCAGTGCGCTTGCCTGGGATCTTGAGACTGTGTACATTACAAGAAGTTCGCGATAGAGTGGCCGAGGTCAGGCAGCTGGATGCCAGCTCACAGTCAAACTGTGGGTATGAAACTTCGAGTTCAACTTGAAGTTGGACGCGCGCTCTCACTGCTCAGGCTTTGCTACTTGTTGAAATTATGAAGCAGTCGCACTGCACGCAAGAAAATGAACTGGAATCCGACGCTGATGACACCTGCGTCAAATTCTGGCTTAATTCTGGCCTGTCGAACTGAGAAACTCTTGCCCCTGAGTTCAATATTATTGTTGCGCTTTGCATCCGTTCATACAATTTCTGGTTATGGTTAGTTACCTCAAAAAAAAAAGGATAGTGTGCGCCGAAGGCTAGCCCCAAGAGGTTCGAGGATCTCTCCGCAGTGGTCTCAGCCGTGTCTAGTTTCCTTCCATTATTGTATCATGGATAGTACCGGACCTTTCGTCGGAGGCTAAATGGACTTCAAGTTCCCATCTTCACCCAGACCTGTTGGCGCCGTTGGTTGGTGTAATGTAATAATAAAAGTAAACATACCAAGAGTTCTGTGTAGATCAAAATCCCTCCTGCCCGACTCATCGAATACAAATTAAGAGACTCCGGCAAATCCAAGTACTCAGCGACCGCGCCAGCGAATGATTCGGGGTCCAAATGCATAGTCCAGCTGACGAAAGACTCGGGCAGTAATCCCACAAGGTCAAAGTCGATTAGGCACATTTTTCCGTTCGAGTCGAGGAGAAAATTGCCCTCGTGCATGTCCGACTGGGTGAAGAGTACCCTATCGTGACGGAAACTGATCTCTGCCGGCCTGCCTGCTTTCGGAATCCGTGCGAGAGCCTAGTTTGAATTAATGTTGGCGATCGGCAACTGAGTGGGGGAAGTCAAAAAGAGACATACACGGTTCATGTACCGTTCCAAAGCTTTTTTACTCGAGAGGAAGGGGGATGCACAGCTCTTGAACAGTCTAAGGCGCGCAATTCCGCCCTCAATAAACCTGTCTCTACACCGCTAGGAGCGGGAAGATGGGAGCCATTGTAATGCCTCGACAATCTGTTGAGGCGCGTCCCGGACTGGTGTGGGCCCAATATCGATCCTCGGAGGGAGGTGTTAATAACGGGTGGGTGTACGTTGTTGTTGTAAAATGGATGGACAAGGGACAGAAACAGAAAACATCAAGCCTCCGCGCTAGACGTAGCGTGCGCCGTTATCATTGTTTCAGTGGTATCCCGCCCGCAGGGACCGTCTTCCATGGTAACCTATTGTAGTCCGCCGCTACACAAACACTCATTAGCATTCCGTCTTATCTCGTCGAGGATCGCGGATAGGACTCACTCTTCGTAAACACATCATTCCCCCACCAATTCACCGCAATCTTCCCATGCTTCGGGAACTGCAGCGTGAAAAAGATCACCATCAGCGAAATAACCGTCCCGCTGTCCAGCGCTGCGCTAGTCACGTAGTTGAACTTGCTCCACCACACAAAGTGCTTTTTGCGGATGAAGTACTGGAACAGCGCGCCCACGGCGAACCACGAAGAGTAGTTGATCCCCGTCGCGGGCGGGATGGCAGAGACGCCGTTGAGGATGACGGGCGTGCTGATGTACTTGATCCAGCTGTTTGGGTACCGCCGCTGCCAGAACCAGAAGGGGAGGGGCAGGATGGCACCGATGATGAGCGCGTAGATGTGCGGGTGGTAGATCGACTGCGGCCCGAATTGGCGAGAGGGTCCGATGAGACCCCTAAAAGCGCGCCGTGTGTCAGTAACTGCTCTACCATAAAAAGAAGAGGGAAGCGCGCGCACCAGACAATCGACGCGGTGAAGAACACCCGGTTGTTCGGACACGTGAGCTGGTCCTGCTGCGTCGGGGAGCAAATATCCTCGACGTTTGCAAAGATCCACGTCTTGACGCCGACTTGGAGGAACGCCGCCATGAGCGTGCCGACGAGCTGCACGAGGAACGACGCGCGCGGGGGCACCTTGGTGTAGTGCCCTAGCTTCAGATCCTGGATGAAGGACGTCGCCTCCGTCAGCGTCTGCACCGAGTACGACTTGAACATCTGAGGGACGATTTTAGCGGTATTTTTTTTAAAAAAAAAGGATGCCTACCATGTTAGCGAGCGGGTTGCCCGGAAGCAGCGACCCCGAGATGATCTGTGCCTGGAGATTGAGAGTGATCTGGTGGCGGTCGGTCAGTATCGTCGCACGACTGAAATAACAAACATACCTCCTGTCCCGTCATCGCATAGATGAACCCCGCCGGCAGTATATATATGAGCGGCATCAGAACAGAGAGGAGGAGCGCCCAGACGGGGACATCCGTGTGCCAGATTTCCATCGCCACAATCGCGAGGCTGAAAAACACACAAAAGCTGAGCAAGTACCACCAATCCGGCACCTCCGGGTAGTTGCGCATCAGCTTGGCGTGGATATCGTCGCTCTCGATGCGCATCTTCTTCACGCCGTTGAGCAGGCTCCGCCCGTGGTACAGCACCGTGTGCACGAGCACACACGTAGTTAGCGCAAACGCCAGCAGGTACGTCATGGCGTACGTCGCGGGCAGGTAGAGGGGCGAGTACAGCCCGTACGCGGTGGCGTTGAACGTGTCCTGCTGGGTGAGCACGTACGTGATGTTGTACTCGTTCCCGAAGCGGTCGTACGGGATGTTGGCGCTGATGGGGAAGTACGCGAGGTCCCACGAGTTGGAGTAGTACAGCGCGGGGGTGAGGACCCAGAAGAACAGGGCGAAGCCGATGAAGACGTGTACCTCGGCCCACCAGGGGACCATGAGCGGGGACCCGATCCAGGAGATCTGATTCCAGTCGAAGGTGAGGACGCTCATGCCCAGCCCGCCAGAGACGCCGAAGAGCTGGTTAACGGGGACGTTGTTGGGTGCGGCCCAGCAGACGAAGGAGAAGACAGAGAGAGCCTCGAAGAGGAAGCCTGGACCAAAAAATTCAGTTTTTTGTGAGGCTATAATCAGAGAAAGGGGACGAACCTGGGAGGAAGAACCAGAAGAAGGAACCGGTGGCAACGAGCAGGAAATAACGGTAGCGGCTCATGCCGCCGTCCGACTCGTCGTCTTCGGCATGGAGTGTATTGAGCAGGGTGCATGCTACGAGATTCTGCGGCCAGACCATGCTTGCAGGCCAGACGAGGAAGCGGCGGCACATGCCCGCGAGACCAAAGCCGGTGAGCTGGGTAGCGAGGACGAGGACGAGCGAGAACCAATACCCGACCTTGACATAGTGTCAGGCAGGACTCTGAAACACAGGGGCGGCATACCTTCATGCCATAGAAAAACTCGGACACGACGATGACATTGAGGGCGTAGGGGGTGCCGACGGCGACGTTTGCCATGATGAAGACGAGGACATGCTCCTTGATGTTCCAGGGCCCGGGGTTGAGAGAAACCTCAAAAGAGCGAAAGCGGAAGGTGATGATGGGGACGACGAAGGCGAGGAATTTGCCAAAGGGGTAGGCGATGAGGAGGAGTGCCAGAGGGACGACGGCGGGTGCGGGTTGACGGAAGTTGAAGAAGACGTTCAAAGAACTTGAGATTGTACAGAGGAAAAGGCCGACAAACCACATGCGGAGTGTAAGAGCCGGCATGTCGGGGTCGTCGATATTGGACACGGACGCACGGACCTCAGGGAAGGGCGAGTCCTCCTCCTCTATTGCGTCAAAGTCGAACTCCATTCTGCAGCCAGTCAAGCATATGCGATGGTATTTTTGAGATGCACCCACTTGACAGACCCCTCCTCCGAGGCCGTGCCCGCAAATGAGTCTGGGCGGACGACATTGCTCTTCTCTGCGCTGGGCAGAGACACCCTTACCGGTGTGGTTGGGTCGTATACCGGTGCAGGGCGCTCTAGCGGGGGATACTCATGCTGGGGGACTGCCGAGTCTGCGGTATTGGGGGGGAGAAAGGCAAAGACGTCCTCTACGCTGCTCTCGTCGTCGTCGTCGTCCTGTTCTGTGCTGAATGTGTAGCGCGCAGGCCGGTCGTCGTCTGCGGAATAGGGCGTCGCCGTCAACCGAGACTCCATCGTGAAAGGTGGTGAGCGGAAAGATACCCAAACTGGGCCTGTCACGCGTGATAGTCACGATATCTCTCTAGCAAGGAACCGTCAAAAATACACGGAATATTCATTCAACTCCGCCGATACTTGCAGTGCCTGAACGAAAATACCTTATAGACAAACGATGATGTTCTCTATGCTTGACTTCTGATATACCGGACTGGCTTTAAGTATCACAGCTACTTGACGCTGAATGGCAAGTGCAGCCGTTTCTAAATTCTATTGGCCTAATTTCAGCTGTACCACGGACTCCTCTCGTGCCAAGTACAGAAACATGATGGCACGTCTGTAAAACCACTACTCCGATCCGCCTGCAACGGCTGGGCGCCAACCTCGGCCAACGCTGTATACAGCTGGTGCCTTAATAGCTCAGGATCGGACAGACTGTCGAATAATCCCTCTGGCAAGTACCGCCGACCACGTTTATTCCGCCCGTCAGGTCTTTCACAACTTGGAACTCCGAAGAATTCACCGGCCCTCAATCCTAACCAAAAACCCATCACCAAGTTGTCCAACTACATGGTGCGGAGAACAAAGCCACAAGGTACCCAGCGGACCCACAAGGGGATCTATTGAAGCGTCTCCAGATTCTATTGTAGTCTCCGTGGGGTCGGTGATCGTCAACCATAATGCCGAACTGACCTGCTTCCGTTGAACGCCGAAACCCTCTTTCCGTGGGATTGGAGGATGGCGCGAACAAGAGTCGTTGCCGGCTTTAACGATCCTCCTTCACTCAAGTGCTTCTTCTCCATTCCCAACAAAAGTAGCAAATCCCCTGCGAGCGGACTACCCCTCTCCTTTCCACCCACGCTAAATAAGTTGAGACTGACTTGCTTTAATATTACCTGTTACTTGCACCGACAGCAACAAATTTGACACTCCAGCCTCCATCCGGAGGTAACGGCCGCCGTCCTACTCGAACCTTAGCTTAGCTTAGCGATCTACGTACATACCTCTTCCGAATCCATTATCCAGGGACATGAATATATATACGACCTCCGCGGCTGAGCGCTGCCGTACGACGCGGGAAGCTCCAAGGATACTTAGGTATAATACATTTACTGCGGGGCTTGAAGTTTCAAAGGGTCTGCTATCTCCGTGATCGGTCAAAAACAATTGAATAGAACTCAATCCCCCCTCACACCGGGGGCAAGCGACAACACACTTGGAAGTCGAGTGCATTACACGCACTCAGCCTGTAGTGTGTCAGTCAATGCAACAAAGGTTTGAAAGACCTTTGTCACATCTTTGTTTTTTCTTTGACTCACCCCCAAAAACAAAGATGTGACAAAGGTCTTTCAAACCTTTGTTGCATTGACTGACGCACTACAGGCTGAGTGCGTGTAATGCAACTTCCAAGTGTGTTGTTGCTTGCCCCCAGTGTGAGGGGGGATTGAGTTCTATTCAATTGTTTTTGACCGATCACGGAGATAGCAGACCCTTTGAAACTTCAAGCCCTGCAGTAAATGTACAAAGAAAAAACAAAGATGTCACAAAGGTCTTTCAAACCTTTGTTGCATCGACTGATGCACTACGGGCTGAGTGCATGTAATGCACTCGGAAACTGAGTGTATCATTTTTTTGCCCCAGTGTCAGCCTTCAGGTCTTGCCATCCTTATCCTATTCTATCCTCCAGCCTCCAAGGAACCTTTGAAAATTGATTTCACCTCCGTAACACATCAGGTCAGAAGATCGAGACGCGCTGCTTCATCTAATATATATGGCAACATGCTATTTGGCAGGAGTGATTGGCGGTGAACTTGACCCTTTGGGAGGACCCCAGGTACAAGTTGTTTGAGGTACTCAGGAGGTGTGGTTGCCAGCCAAAGGCTGACTGATAATAATATTTTTTGACGGATTCCCTTCATTTCTGCCTGTCATTTACACCCTTTTCAATGTTAGCAAGCTCAGAAACACATATATACAGGTTGGAAAGTGGTTGCATTTTCTGTTCTCACTGTGAGCTTCGTCAGAGGAGGTCTTGAGTTGTCTAATACAGTGATGCAGCAGAAAATGAAAAATCACTGTCCACACATGTTGAAGTAGTGGCTTGGCTGGCTATATGGCAGTGGCCGAGACACTCTCGCATCCATTGACGTTGTTGGTCCTTCTATATATTTTCTTTCATCTTGTTTTGCTATGAGCATTACTATTGAACAGTCCTACATACCTATATAAGACTCGTAGCTATCATAGCTTAGTTGTTGGTGCCCAGGTGCCCAACACTTTCTATGGGATCTTTTTTCACAATTTATTCCTACATGCATAGCGAAGTCAGCACTTTCCTAGCACTTTCAGGCCCGAATTCAATTGTTTGAGGCTACTTTCTATTGCCCAGATCTAACTTTTCAGCAAGGCTGAAATTTGTACTTACATGTTTGATGTTTCAAAAAGGTAATTGGTGGTTTGTGGTCTCAACTTTCAACTTGAGAGGGATTTCTCAGATGTGTGCTGATAAGGCCACTATTGGGTCCCGAAACACATGGGGAAATAAACCTCTGATGTTTGACCCCTGGGAAACAACCGTTCGAGAGGTGCATCTGATGCTAAATCCCAGTAAAATGCAATTAAATATTCTTTCACCTTCGGAATGCATCAAAGAGGATAACAGGATGTAGGGCTGCTCCTAAAATTTCTGGAGGATTCATGTCACGACTTGCTCGGGTTCCACTTTTTTTGCGCGATGTGTCTGAGTCATAGGCCGACATTACGTGCCCTTCAAACTCCAACTTTACTTCCAAGTTTGAAGTTTGAATTACAATGTTACACATGCAGAATGTGATACATTTGGCAAAAAATATTCACAGTTGGGTGTTCACACTGTGCCCCCAAAGTGCGATTTTTTTGCAATAAATAATGACACACCTCTCTGTAAGGGCAACCTTAGCTCGACGCGGGAGCGTGGGAACTAGCGGGAGAATCCGAAGTGAACTCAATTGACAGTACTAAATACAGAGTCTAAGAATATGCACCTAGCGGGAGAATCCGAAGAGAAGAAAGGATGAGGATTCCTATGCTAGGCGAGGTTTATATAACAAATAGGTACTAGCCAGTAGCACATTTCCGAAGTGATCGGCATTGGTCCCGAGCTTGGTCGCATAGTGTCAGCAACGGCCTCTGGGTCGGCTAAACAACAAGCAACCCAGCGAGAACCCCAACCAGGAGAAACCCAACAGCTGCTAATAACTGGTGGTCCCCGAGCAGCAAGACCAACTGAACAGACTCCTCGTTAGGAGGCCGTATATTGTGGGTCGGGATGCGAGACGGAACCCGGAACAAGTCAAACAGGGTATGATATCCACTCAGGTATAATACCCGGGGTGTGGACGCAACCCGCAATAGAATGGAGGGGAAGTGGGACAGGGTGGAGACAACCCCTAAGTCAAGCCAAAGCAGAAGCCTGAGATTAGACGAGGTAGAATCTACTGTACAAGGAGATTCTACCGTGCTTATATACATTATGAATAAATTAATGTGATCGTGATCAGTTCCTGTATAGCAATGTTAAGGAGCATTAATGTGTGATGCTCCTAGCTCCTGTGTGTTATCACCATAGCGTCTGAGGGTTAGGAGGACCGATGGTGCGGGATTCCTAACCCTTAATGTCTTCTAATATCTTGGTCCCAATGAAGCCCACGATCGGGCTCCTGTATGTAGCGTCGGAGGGTTAGGGGAACTGACTGTGCAGGTTCCCTAACCCTTAACGTCTTCTCATGTCCAAGTCCTTTGAAACCCGCGATCGGGTTTCAACCGTGAGAAGGTCCTGTGGTCGCGTCATGAAAGTCCCGTGACGCAGACGCGTCATGCGAAAAAGTGGAACCCGGGTGATTCATGACACATAGCACGTTCCAGTGTGAGTGGCTGGATGAAGGGGAACGAGGAGGAACAGAGTCCGGAGGGATGGGGGGCGATGTTCCGGGTGGAGGCATAGCCTGGGGTTCCAGATGGAAGGCCGGACGGACGGCGAGTCCGGACGAGGGAGGGGCTTTGGACGAAGGATCGGATGCGGAAGCGGGGCAGTTTGATGGGCCGGAGCCGGACAGACGGACAGGAGGTTCCCCTGACACTTTCCTTTATTTATTCTCACTCAGAACTATGATAGTATACTTCATTATATCAAGTATTCAATATAGTCATTCACTCTGAAGTGCCTGTGTATACAATGACAAACCGCGAAGCGAAACAGTTGGCTTTGACGCATGATTACAAATGCAATATTGTCCCAATTTGCCAATGTTTTGTGATGTGTAGGTTAAGGGGCATCCTAGCTTCCTACTAAGCCGAAACTCTGTGTGTTTTGGTGCAGTGACTGTAGAGAACGAGGTTGTTCTTTCCGACAGGCCAAATGCGAGTAAATAACGAGGAAGCGAAACAACTATAAACAAGCCTGTGCAGGCTAGCCACAGAACTTGGCCATTTGGTAATTTGATATTCTTCATCTACGACCTTGAAACCACATTCGAGAACCTAGTTCATTGCAGGCCTCTCACATCTACATGAGATATTGACCTGCGTGCCAAACAGCAGCAAATCAACAATGTTGAAAAGACTTGTATAGCGCAGGCTCGACAGGATCTTTTGAGCCAATTCCTTTTGGGTAATTTGACTATATATGATGTAGATTTATGTAGTAGAATCTTGAGCTCGTGAAGTGGTGGGACATGGTAGTGTTTCGCTTCCGTGTTACATTTCACTTCGCGGTTTGTCACTGTACTTCATTCTATTAATGTGGAGCCTAAGTACCTGTGCAGCCCAAGTCACAGGTCGGCAACTGGCATATTTCTGCAGCATGTGTCAGGGGAACCCTTGCTTTCCGCTGTTCCGCCGCTCAGCTAACCACTGGCTTTACCAGCTTAACTCTGCCAGGCTCTGTGTCATGAATCGCCCAGGTTCCAACTTTTCGCACAATGTGTCTGTACATGTACAGACATGTCTGCATCCTCTCATGATGCGACCATGGGACCTTCTCACGGTTGAAACCCAATTGCGGGTTTCAAAGGACTGGGATATGGGAAGACATCAAGGGTTAGGAAACTCGCACAGTCAGTCCTCCTAAACCCTCAGACGCAAATACACAGGAGCCTGGTCACGGGCTTCAGGGACTAAGATACGGGAAGACATTAAGGGTTAGGAAACCCACACAGTCGGTCCTCCTAACCCTCAGACACTATGGTGATAACACACAGGAGTCTAGGAGCATCAAGCATTTTAATGCTCCTTAACCTTGTGATGCAGGAACTAATTGTGATTGTATTAATTTATTCATAATGTATATAAGCACGGTAGAATCTCCTTGTACAATAGATTCTACCTCATCTAATCTCAGGCTTCTGCTTTGGCCTGACTTAGGGATTGTATCCACCCTGTCCCGCTTCCTCTCCATTCTATTGCAGGTTGCATCCACACCCTGGGTATTATACCTGAGTGGATATCATACCCTGTTCAACTCATTCCAGGTTCCACCTCGCACCCCAGCCCACAATATACGGCCTCCTAATGAAGAGTTCATTCAGTTGGTCTTGTTGCTCGGGGAACGCACCAGTTACTAGTGGCTGTCGGGTTTCTCCTGGTTGGGGTTCTCGCCAGGTTGCTTGTTGTTTAGCCGACCCAAAGGCCATTGCTGACAAGGACTACGATCAGTTCCCCGTCTCACCAGGTTCCTGATCGCCCCCCTCTATGTTCATATACCCTATCTGTTCACACTATTCCAGTCTAAACACCAGACTTATTTGTTTGACCTTATTGTGCTTCAGTTGCCTTCGTCACCTCAGAACCCAGAATCGGCTGAAAGATTTCACTGTCTCAAACTAAGAAGCTCTGCCAAGTGCACTTGCCTGGGATCTTGAGACTGTGTACATTACAAGAAGTTGCGCAATGGAGTCACTGAGGTCAGGCAGCTGGATGCCAGCTCACAGCCAACACTGGGTGCAAGGCCTTGTTTGCGCGGCGCGCAAATCCTGTGCAAATATTGCGCAAATTCAATATTTGCGCAATATCTGCGCAACATTTGCGCGGCGCGCAAATGCATTATTTGCGTGGTGCGCAAAGGTACTTTTTGCGCCGCATTTGCGCAACATTTGCGCCACTGCGCAAACTCAGTATTTGCGCAGGTGCGCAAATATATTACCCAAACAAGCTGAAAGAGGAAATGGATCAGACCAGCTGACCATTGGGATTCTTGCAATCCTAAGGGGATTCACTCCATTTTAGGCCTGTAATCCCTCGGAACCAGCAAATGAATTGAGGCATATACAAGAAAAAGTACGGCTGGCTTTGTGACTGCTGCGCCACTCGTCCAACCGCGACCCGGTTTAGCTTCCGCCAAATGCACGCGAACTTGCGCTCGAGGACCTGCGCATTGAGGATGTGCGTGCTGGCGTGCTCGATGGGCGGCAGCGCGCGCGGCTCGCGCGTGGCTTTGGGGAGAACGTGGAAGTTTTGTGTTGTCTCCAGCGAGCGGGGCTCGCATTTTTGAATCCTAATAGGAAGTTGGCGTGAAAAATGCAAGGTGTCATTGGACAATACAGAGGAATCAGAAAAATACAGAGTTACAAGTGGAGTCAATACAGTGACTACTTTTAATACGAATAAATGAACCCGAATAAAGTGGAGTCTAAGAGGTAGCATGGGGTTTGGCATAAAGCATACGGGGCATATGGGGCATGATGGGGTCATAAACGATGGGCGCTTGGGGCTTGGGGCGTAAGTCGGGGACGAAGACAGAGGTGTTAAACAGAGGCAGCGCCGCGAGCGGCGAGCAGACTGAGAATATCGCGGCGGGCTTTGAGGAGGATATCGAGGACGGCCCCCCCGCCGCCACAACTGACTCCCGCTCCGACAGGATAACGCGCGGCAGCACCTCCGCCGTGAACCTCTCCGTCTGCCACCGCTGGATCTTGCGTGAACCTGGGAATCGCATACTGCAGCACATTGTCCAAGTCCGTCGTGCACAGCACGAACTGGTACACATTCGCGGCATGGATGTGGGACCTGTCGCGGGGCGTGAGCGAAATCGGCTACGGGACGTCCTGGAACCGCAGCGGCGGCGCCCAGTGCGAAAGCCCACCGTGCTCGTACGCCCGCCACCGCACCGTCGCCGCGGGGTTCACGTTTCGGATCTGCTCGTAGATCTTCTCGTGCAGCGCCTGGTCCTCGCGGCGCGCCTCGGTCTCTTTATTGAGACCATGCCACTTCTGCACGATGAAGCTCGGTGCGGGGGCAGGCGCAGCGAAGGGCACGAGCGCAAGAGGGTCCGAAGTGCCGACGGGGGGCATTTGGGTGGAGAGCAACTGCATGCTCGCGTGGTCGTGCAGGCGCTGTGCATTGAGCCGCTGGTGCACGGCGGGGTTGTCGAAGGCGTTGTGCACTGCGCGCCCACCGTGCAAGTGGCCGCGAAGGCGCATCCGCGTAAACTCCATGCGGAGGCAGACGTGGTCCGGGACGAGCGCGTCCGAAGTCCCGGTCGGCTCAAAGAAACTCGGCGGGGTGGGGTTCCCGTTTGCGTCCGACGGGTTGGAAGACGGGGCTGATGAGCTGCTCGACCCGGGGGAGGAGTACTGGGAAGATGTGTCCGACAGCCAGGAAGCCCGGCACCTGAATAACGCTCGCCCGCCCACCCGCGCTCGCGGCCAGGCGGAACTTGGCCTTGGCCACCGCGGCCTTGAGCTCCTCCGGCTTGATGCTTCCGTTCGTGCCTTTCAGGGCGGCGACGGCGGCCTTGCCCGACGAGCGCACGCCCGCGGCGGTGGGCCCTGGACGAGCAGCCCGACGAGCGCGGCGTCCGAGTACGGGAGGTATACAAATACAACCTGCACAGACGTGCCCTCAGCTGTGAGCATGGGGGACGCGCTCTTGGCCCATTTGATGGACGGGTTGGGTTCAAGATACGCGGGGAAGGCGGCGAGCTCGGGGGCGGGTACACCAGCAGTGCCGAAGCCGATAAAGATGGTCTGGAGCGCACCGTGGGCCTCGAGGCGAGACTCACCGCCGAAGTACGAGGTGGGGGACGAACGGGGGCGGTGGATTTGGAGACGACGGCGTGCTGGACGAGGGCGGCGAGGGCGGACTGCGAGATGCCGGTTGCGAGGACGGCGAAGTTGCCTGGTGCAAAGGCGGACTGGGCGAACTGGGCGACGTCTGTTGCGGTGACGGGGGTGTGGGGTGCGGCGAAGAGGGACGCGTCGAGGCCGTTGCGGAATGCGAGGGCGTGTGCGGGCTCGGGGGCATGTGTGGCGGGGTCGCGGTGGAGGGCGTTCACCTCGCTCGATGGTGGGCAGGACTAGCTCCTCGTACTCGTGGCGGTGGTACTTTTGTTGACGCGATTACCGACGCGAGCACATTCACAAAGAATTCCCTGTGGTGCGTTAGAATCTACACAAGCTACAAAAAAGTACACGCACTCATCCCCGCGCAGGAACTCGCGGGTGAGGGTGGAGGACAGAAAACCGCTGTACATGTACAGCTCGCTCTCGCGCACTGTCCCGCGGTCTGCTGTGCTCTACGCAATGTATTGGTCTCTACTTGAAAGCAAAGTTTTTGAGGGCATGGGCGACACAGTAACGGGGGCCAGCGTTTGTGAGGATGGTGACTGCGACTGTGGGCTGGTTGGAGTCGATTGCAGCGACTTTAAGGCCGCTGACGTCGACTGCAGTCGCGAACGAGCGACGCGCAAGGCGCACAGATGCCCGAGTAGAGGAAAGCATGGAAGTCCCGAAACAAGCCGATGGTGTTTGTTGAAGCGTCTTTTTGCCCACTTTTAGAACTCAGCTCAAGGAAGCTACTTTATTTTCTTACCGCCATGTTGCGAACGATTAAACCAAAAATGCGCGGTCAAAGCGCGCACTCAACGCGCGGCTTCCCAAGCAAGTCGAGGACCCGCGCACAACCCTCTTCGTGCGCGGCACACACACCGGCCAGATCCTCAACGACCTCAAGCGCGACCTCATGGCCCCAACGCAGTCGCCTTCTCTAAGAAAAACGACATCAGTTCCTTCGACACCGCCTCCACCTCCGCCGCGTCCCTAGAATTCTGGTTCCAAGAACACGAACCGTCTGTGGCATTGGATCTTAGTAACTGGACTCCCCCCATAGTTTCTTCCCTCGATGATCGCAGTCCCGATGTCCGCAAGTGAGCGCAAGCCCTTTTACCTGCTTATCGCGTCCGCCGGCATCGATCACGTGATGCACCAAACTAACCCGCTTCACGCAATAGCGCGGTACCTCTAATACAGGCGGCCCGTCCCGCCGCTGCAGCTGCACCAACTGCGCCGACAAAAGCTGCTCCGGCACCAATATCTGGCGCACCAACTTCGGACAGTCCGCCTCCAGAATCGCCCGTAACCTCCACTGCCCCCGGCAGCAAACTTGTTGGTGTGCGCCGGAAGTTACCGCAGGGCAGCAGCCGCCCAGATTCTCGCGCTGAAACGTGAGAAGGTCTGGACTCTTCTTGTTGGTCCACTGTCTCCCAACGACGAAACCCAACTAGAAGAGCGGTTACGTCGCGTCCCTGGCCCCAGCAATGGAGAGACACCCGTGCCGCCGGCCCAAGTTAGTCGTCTAGCTGCGGGTATTCCCCGACCAGGTTCGCCCGTCACAACCTCCAGGAATGGAGGCATTCCTCGCCCCGCCAGTCCCGCTAGTATGAAGCCCCTTCGTTCAGCATCCCCTGTTCCCTTGAATCTCCCCCGAGCGGGTTCCCCTGTCCGGACAGCACGCGTACCCATACCAAACAGCGCCGTCCCCTCATCCCCTACCACACTCGTAGAACCTTTCAATGCATCTGCACCAATTTACTCGACATACCGCTGCGAGCGAGACGACGGGGAGATCGGATCGACATCGACATTTTCAGACAAATATGTATAGGGTGCCAGCCCAAGTACGTCCGTCTCCTCGCACCTCAGAACTCCTCTAACTTGACGTCACGGCGCGCGTCCTTTGGCCGGGTGAGTCGTATTCCACACACTACTCGACGTTCACATCCTCATCCTTTACCAGGCCGCATAGCATCGTCTATTCACCCACACTCACATCCTCATCTCCATCCAAGTACGTCGTGGTTTCCTAGAGTCGAACGCGCGTACTTATTTATACCTTTTCAGCCTATCAACCCGACACTCAGACAACTGGGGAAGATGGACTCGAAGTCGACGCTGTGCATTCCTATGGCGAGTTCCACGGTGCGCGTCGCACGGCCTGGGGGTACATCTCACGTACGTCATGTTTTTCTGAGATAAGTAAGCACCTTCACTGAGGAATTTTATTTTCAATGCGATCTCGATGCTGGGGGAAATCGAAGGAAAGGTGGCTCGATGGAATGATGAAGCGCGTCCTTGCACGGGAGTATATCGGCGCTGCCAGCGGTGGGTGCGATGCGGCGTGCGGTACGTGTTCTAGCGTTGGGGAGCAAGTTCTTGGTACATCTTGTCGTACTTAATCAAAATAAATGAATTTTGGAATTGAAATGAACAAAGTAGGATCAAGAACTGACAAATATGCAGCGGGCAGAACCCAACCGACTGGAGCAGTTCTGAGCAGACTGCGGCATATAGCGGCACATGTCAGCAGATACGACGTCTGCTCCCATCTGCTATACAGCCAAATTTCTGCTCAGATCTGCCGTCATTCTGCCCAGCAGATGTGAGCAGCCCTGGGCAGACGGGATTCTCACTGGCGCGTAGTGGCGGTGCTATTCTATTTCCACAAAAGGAAACCTGCATTGGCCCGGGCGGCCCGGCAACCAATCTCGATAGGCTTCAGGCTTCTGGCAACGCACATTTTATGCACGCGCTCAGGCTCATGACCACCCGATGAGGACCAATTTTTCAAATCTCGTACCTCATTGCGACACGGGCAAGCGCCGCTGGACAACAACTTGAAGATGTTGAAATAGAGCGGTGACTCGCAGTGGAGGAGTCCAGTGCAACTATCGCGTGATTCGCTTGACTTCATGTCAGATTCCCGCCAACAATTGGACAAACTGTCCGTGCCCTCACCTTGGTAGCAGGTACACGGTCCACGCCGAGTACATGCTGCTTGAGCATTGCATGCTGCTGCTGCCTGCGTGTACTTCCTTTGCTGCTTACCACTGTGTCCCCGGTGCAAATGTATCATGCTACCATTCCCAGTGAAAGCCGGTCTCTTCTCGATGCTGTGTCTGCCATTCTTCTACCTCAGTGAGTGCTTAGGTTTGCACAAGCAAAAAGTAGCATAATACCTACCTAAGCCATCCCCGCTGACGTTCTGGCCCAGAGAGCGCCGGCGTCGCCGTTGACTCAGGGCGACCTCTTACCTCAGAACAAAATGAGTATAATCCTGTCATTTCTGGGCCGAATTTGTTGAAATCAACGACGCACCTCATCTGCAGCACCATCCACGCTTTGGATTCCCCACGATATTAAAGAGGTGTTTCCATCTCATCATTTCGGTTTTCCGCGCGCAGCCGACTACAACATCCCAACGCCGCATCAAAATGGTCCAGGAATTCGACAACGGTGCGCAGAACCGTGTCGGAGGAAAGTGAATCCTCATCCTCGGAATCGCTACCATTGCCATCGTCTGATTCAACGACCGTATGCAAAAGAATCTCCAGAGAATGGGCAAAGAATACGAGGTTTTGGTAGTGTGAAGCGAATACGACGGCTTCATTCACTTGCCAGGCTCGGAGATGGAATAACAGAATGTGGGTGAGGAAGAGATGAGACTCCGTGAGCAATCCAAAAAACACGAACACTTGTAGTGTGGCGGAAAATTACAAAGGGCAGGTTTGATCGAGTCGCAACTTCATGCTCTGCGCCGATTATTATCCCTTTATCCATTAAGACAGCTGGATGAGATCGACATGAGCATTTACGAACACAGTGTATTGATAATGCTCACATAGTGGATAGAAATTGAGAGGAATCTTCACGCTCTCCTTCAGTGTCCTGAGGCTCATCGTCCGATCGCGGAGCTTCAATCGCGAGTGCGTTGAGCCAGACTCGAATACCCTGGCCATCGTACGCCCAAAGAGAGTTCTCCAACGCATTGATGCCGCGAAGATGAATCCAGCAAAACTCGATCCGGTCGGCAAAAATTTGCATGTCGTATTTGACTTCTCGATCGCCTGACTGCGAATCATAAGTGCATGTTCGTATTCACCGAATGGATTTTCACCTTCCGGGGCCACAGAAGAATGAGCTGGCCACCATCAACACGGTCGCGACAGCGAGGTCGTCAACAGGATCCCCAAGTTCTGCAGGACAAGGAATAAATATATCAAGCGCGAAAGGGATGGATGACTTGCATTTTTGCGAGCTCAGTATCATCCAACTGAGCATCCTCCCAGCACTTGGCGCTGCAATAATCCCTGTGAAAGTGATGCTCCCACAGAGATGCAACTTGATAGTATCCGATGTCGGGACAATCAAGTAATGGTACAGCGTATTGTCAGCCGTGTACACGAGCAGCGAGTTATCCACCAGGGATAAAATCACCACGGGGCACGAGATGATTTCGCGGTGGAGGACGTTCTGGTTGCTCAGCTCCATGTCGCGGGAGTACAGCCTGATCTGTTTTCGTTCGTCAACCATCGGGATACGTATAAGGAGGGCGAAGAGCGAACCTGGTAAGATTTGGATACCTCAACGGCAGTGATGAGTACGTGATGGAACCACACCATCCCGCTCTTGACTACGAAGGCCTGCTCCTGTCGTCCGCAAAAAGCTTCCACCGGCCCGACGTCGAGCTGTAATGTATCAACCCACGGCGACCGGCAATCGCAATGAGCCGCCCGTCGCTGCTGAGCAAAGAGTACCGGATCGGCCAATTCGTGGCCAAATACGTTTGGGGGATCTAAAGATAAGCCAAGAAACTGAAGAAAGAGCGGGCCGACCTTGATGTGCTGCCATACATTCGATTCAGGATTTATGACGTTCATGTCCGGTTGATCTGCCCCACGGTAGACCAGGGCCCGGACGTCCATCTGGAGGAACGCATAACGCGCGTTATCCGGAGCTACTAGGCTGGCCCGTGGAGGTACTCTTAAAAGAGTGCAGGTGTTGCCCTTGAGGAATTAGCTAAAGGGGGACTGGATATTTACATTGGACAACCGTACCCCAAGGAACACAGTGCATGGCTGTTTAACCAAAGCGGGTGCAAACTCTTGCTGAATGCTAGGTACTGACGAGACTTCAATAATCTGACGCCCACGCAATAATAGTCCTAATTGATTCTTCCGTCAAGGTCGAGTTTCGCCTCGCTCTTGTGTAGCCTCCAGAACTACGACGAAATAAATACCCCAGAATAATTCCCCTAAAACTTTCCCCACACCTTCCCCAGCGCCAACTGCCTCGTAACAAGCATCAGAACGATCGCCGCCATAATCATGCTCCCTGCATAACACGCTACGGCCCTATACCCTCCCGCGTTCGTACTAATCGCGCCAGAAATCGGTGGCCCCGCCATCGCCCCAATGGCCGTGAGCGTCATCGCCATCCCAGAGCGCTGTCCCACGTCCGCGATGTCCCCGAGGCGGTAGATGGGCAGCGAGAACGACGAAATGTACGCCCCGGAAGAAAACCTGCGAAGGAGAGGTAAATACAACGAAGGCGTATAGATATAGCTGGGAGCTTACCCCCATACACAATGGCTATTGCCACGAAGGACCCTTTTGAACGCGCGAGGGGCCGAAGATAAATCATAATGGCCGCGATGGCGGTCATTGGTGCAACGACATTTATAGCGCCTGAAAGATTTTAGTTAGAATCTAGTGAATGAAAAACACAGGAGAAACCTACCAAGTTTATCCGCCGTGAACCCAGCGGTCATGCGTCCAAAGAGAGATGCCCCGTTCGCCACCGAGATCAGATAGAACAAAAAGTCGGGCGGAACGCCCACGTCGGTGGCTCTGACGTCCATGTAAGTTAGGACTGTGTAGGAAGTTAGCGTCAAATATAAGTGGACATGACGAACAACCGTACCTGTATATAGCCCAAGGAAAGCGACGACTCCGCTGATACAGTATATCGTATAAGCTGGATTTTTGAACGCCGCAAGATTCAAGAATCCCCCGGGGACATGCTTTGGAGGCAGACGCCGCCTCACCGTCAGATTCGCGCACCCGAGGCTGCACAGGAGGATGAAGTGATGATATTTTCCTGCCTATTGCGCTTTGTGACTGAAAACGAAGACGACCACGATCTCGAGAGCTCTTTGTTTTCCACCATGTTCACGATCATCGGCGACGACAAGGATGACTAATTCGACAACTTGCACACGCTTTACGACAATTCCTGCGGCCTTGAGTTCATTGACTTGGTGCTCGTGCCTTTTGTTGCCACCTTTCTGATTGCGCAAGATCGCCCGGCACATAGTTTCCAAGACGCGATTTTCGAAAAGGGGAGTAGCGCCGAGTACGGCGAGCTCGTGAATCCCGAAGACGACGCGGACGAGAAGGCGTACCAGGTTCATGAGGAAAACATGAGGGCCGTACGCCACGTCGAGCAAGCGCGCCAAACTCCGCTGTTCTCTCTGTCGGCAACCGAGTTGACGGCTCCTCCGCGTCATCGAAAGAAGTTGGAGCAAAATAAGGAACAGGCGTCTCAAGGTGGGTTCCTCCTGCCGCAGACTTGTTCCGGCTAACGAGATTTAGATACGACGACCCGCGCAAAAGACATTGGACTGTGGAGGAGGAAATAACCTTGAGTGACTATGAGGCGGTGAGTGGGTCCATTCGAGCCTCGAGTTTGTTCTTAATTCCAATAGCCCCAGCCCAAACCGAAAATGGAGCTGAAGGTCAAGATCAAGCCAGAGAAGAAGGACAAAGGGAAGGAGAAGGCATCCAAGAAGGTGCGTGAATTAACTATCAATTTGACACTTCCCGGCTCAGCACCCGCCCTGGTCAAGCTATAATATGGGACCTCGTAAAAGAGGTCTGGACTAAGAAAGGTCATGTGTGGCAAGCCCCAACTCTCGGGGCCATCCTTGGCTGCGGCCTTGCATCCTTCACTGTAGATGGACGCCACTCACCTACAGACAGCAGACTCTATAAAATCATCATGACTGAGTCAACTCACCTCATCTGGAAACTCCGCTGTGAGTTTGTGGTCGGTCGGGACAGCACCGACCCTGCGTCGGACCACGAGGTCCGAAACCGATGGGTGTTCCAAATTAATGAACACATTGAGGTTGACCGTAACCTTACAAACACGTTGAAATACGGCAAGCAATATTCCATTGCACCCTCAGTGGTACTTGAGACCTGGAGGGGTGTCCTCAAAGATGAAGATCTTTTGCCAGATGATTGGCTGGGAGGACCTGAGGTTTTAGTGGGTATAGCTCCTGATAGGTCACGTAGACCACCGTCCCCGCCCGTTGGGCGACGCGGCCGGAATAGATAATAGGCAGGAGTGAGTCCCACACTCGGCTTAGGCCTGGTGCGTAAAGCATTTCCTCAGGGGTGGAAACACTCAGTCCCTTTCTTGGAGGTCCGCTGGCCCTCCATACTTACCTCGGTTTGGGGAGACCAACTTTGTTGGTTGTCCCCTCTCCTCGCGTACCACCAAAAAAAAAAAAAAAAAAAAAAAAAAAAAAAAGACACTTCCCGGCTCATGGCGACGGGCCATTCGACCATCAAGACGACCTATTAGTATTCGACTATCAAGGCAAGATCTCGCGCCAAGGTCGAGGAGGGTGACGACGACTCACGAGCAGTTACGCAGTTTCGGACTATGGCCGCCCCGTGTAATCGAGCTGTATTTCTAGCTGATTGTGCTGTTGTAATTGCCCTGAATTGTATTTCTTGAGACCTTGGGTCATTGTCAAGCTTCGGCCGATTCAAAAGATAATTGTATAAATGCGTAGAGGCCAGAAGAAGCTTCGAAAAGTGCGATCCAAACGTTAACATTTGGAGCGTGACAGTCACTGTGTGACATGACGCGGCTTTCCTTTTCATCACCATCTTCTCTTCTTCCTGGAGTTCTCCCGTCCATTCTGGCCTCTCGGTTGCACCTCTGGCCACTATGGCGAGTGTCCACCACGAAAACGCCCGCGCTATCCCCCACCAAGACGCCCGCACGGCCACCGTCACCCGTCAAACCATCCTCGCACAAAAGTCTCTTTCGCGCGCCGCCATCCCCCACAAAGACGCCCGCGCAGCCACCGTCGCCCGTCAAACCATCCTCGCCCAAAATTCTCTTCGGCACCGCATCCTACTGCGCAGACATCCCGTGGATTCCAACAACAACGCAAGTCGCTGCCGAGCTCTGAGGCGAGTTTTTTTTTCTCGTTTCTTTTTCTTCTGGGCGGATCAAGAGGAGGAGGCTGATGCGTACGATCTAGCTCGACGAGCGAGAAGACACAGAAGCAAACGATGGGGTTACCCCGATGGAAGTTGATTCAGAGGGGTACATGCAGGATTTGACTGCGTACCGCGTTCCTCAAGCCCCCGTCTCCAATGCCAGCCCCCATCGCTCTGCCGACGCCCCCGAAGAGAAGGCAGGAAACACACCGCCCCCGACCAGGGCCGCACGTTCGCTTGCTGCGTTTATGACCCCGCAGGCGCCGCGCACGGGCTTCGGTGGCGTCAGCAATGCCGCTGTAGCGGGTGGTGGAGGGGGAGGCGCACCGGTTCCGCGATTTGCTCGCGACAAACGCGCATGCGCACATGCCGGGCGCGGGGGTGCGTGCTGCAACGAATACGAGCACTGCGATGGCAAATCCCTGCAACGGCGGCACGCCCCCGCCCAGACCCCCGCTGTCGGATGCGGAGCAGCGCGCGATTTCAGAGCGTAGGCGGAGTGCGCTCAGTGCGCCGGATGATTTCTTCAAGAGGGCGATATCCGGGATGTCGCCTGCGAAGAAGGGCACGCGGAGCGATTTGCGGCGCGTGAATGAGGATGCGGGTGCGGGAGAGGCGAGTGAAGATGCGGAGGCGCTTAGGGGGCGGCAGAAAGAGCGGGAGAGGGAGGAGGATCCGCGGCGGATGCTGGAGAATCTTTGCGCGAGACGGTGGAGGGGCTGAAGAGAAGGCGGGAGAGCGTGCTGGCGGATGCGGGGAGAAATGTACTTCTGACTGAGACCGACGCAGACGAGGGGAGGGTGGAATTCCAGCACCCGACGTTTGCGGCGAAGGAGAGCGAGGTGGAACAAGAAACAGAAAAGGAGAAAGAGAAACCCCGTGCCAGCATGCTCAGAGGGCGGGCGAAGGAGGTTGGTCTTTTTTTCTCTTGAGTGAGTTGAAAGATTTATTGAATATGTGACTAGGAGTCGACAAGCCAGAGCCGGAGTCAGCCTGTGGAGAGCGAGCCTGAGGTATGTATTGTTCTTTTCGTGGTATATGTATAGAGTTGACGTGACGCGGATGCATAGACGAAGAGCAAGACCATGGCTCGTGCCCAACGCAAAAGAAAAGAGCCGCAGGAGGGTACGGAGGTCGACGCCACGGTCTGCACGTCGCACATGCAAAACTACGTCCACGCCGGCGCTGGAGGCGAGCGACGAAGATACGGCGATGGAACCCGCACTGGTAATAACCAAGCCCGCGCGCCGCGGCCGTAAGCCCACCGCAGAGGAGAGCGACAAGGAGCTCACCCTTGCCGTTCCTGCCGCGCCGCGCCGTAAGCGCACTGCTACACCTACGCCCGCCTCAGCGGCTGAGGAAGAGCAAGCCCCGAGCGAGACGACGGCCGATCCCGACCCCCCTCCCCGTCAAACCTGCGCGCCGCACACGCAAGACTACTGCTGAGCCTGAGAGCGAAGCCAAGCCGCCCAGCATTCCCTCTGCACCGACAAAGCCCCGTCGCACGTGCAAGGCCACTGCAGAGCCCGAAAGCGAGGCCGAGCCCGTCCCTGTCGTTCCCGCTCAGCGCACTGCACGCAAGCCCCCGTCCACCGACACTCTCGCTCCCACTCCTGCAGCAAACCCTGCCACTGAGCCTGCGAAGCGCCACGGCCGCACCGCGGCAAAAACGGCCCCTGTGAGCACTCCTGAGCGCAAGACAACGCGTGGGCGGTCGCGTGCGTTGGAACTGAGGTTGAGGAAGATGATGCGGACCCCTCAATTCCATCGCCAACGCCCCGGAAGTGGAGATCGTGGCTGTCGTTTCGCCAAAGAGGCGCGCGCGCAGTGTGAAGCCGAAGCCTGTCAAGGAGGAAGAGGCCGAGCCAGTGCTAGAGGGGAGAGGTCAAAGAAGACTGCGACTGGCGTTGCGATTCCTGCGTGCCGAAGCCGCGTGCGACCCGAAAGGGTGCGGTGCCTGCATTGGCGGTGGCAGTGGAGCCAGGAGAGAAGGAGAACGCACCGGGGGAAGAAAACAAAGAACCAGCAGCGAAGGTGCGCGTCTCGAGGACCCGAAAAGTGAAGGAGGAGGTGGTCGAGGCGGATGCGGCACCGAGGAGAACGAGGACGCGCACAAGGACGTGAGCGCAAAAGCCTGGAGAAGATATTTGGGAAGCTAGATACCATTACACGAATTTGCTCCCCTTTTCATTTACAATCAAAGAACAACCTCTAATAAGTGATTTTCGTACTCTATGTACTCATAGAGGCGACTCCACAAACATGTTCGTGCAACATATCCAAGACCATTATAGCTTGGTGGTTTTGCTGAACATTCCGTTACTGGCTCTTGCAAACACGCCTGAAACAAGGCAGGTACGACCCAACAGTTGTATGAAGACACTATTCCTTTTCCAAGTTTTTACTTGGAGTCACACTGTGAATCCCAGAAGTTAGGATTGCAATCCCCAAGGTCAGCTGGACAGATTTATTTCCTTTCTTGGTTTGTTTGGTCAATATATTTGCGCAGCTGCGCAAATAGCGAATTTGCGGAGGTGCGCAAATGCTGCGCAAATAAAATGTTTGCGCGGTACGCAAATATTGCGCACATAGAACATTTGCGCGGCACGCAAAAGTTGCGCAGATATTGCGCAAATATTAAATTTACGCATCATTTGCGCGCGATTTGCGCGGCGCGCAAACAAGGCCTTGCACCCAGTGCAAACTGTGGGTATGAAACTTCGAGTTCAACTTGAAGTTGGACGTGCACTATCACTGCTCAGGCTTTGCTACTTGTTGAAATCATAAAGCAGTTGCACTGCACGCAAGAACATGTACTGGAATCCGACGCTGATGACACCTTCTGCGTCAAATTCTGGCTTAATTCTGGCCCGTCGAACTGAGAAACTCCACCTCAGGTACCTACGTTTACCTTACGTCAGACCCCTCATAGGGCATTTAACTTGTAAGGCGCGTAATGGCCTAAGAGGGTACGTTGGCGGCAGAAGTTGCACCACTTCTATTTACATGTTATCCCCGTTAAGTTAGCTGGCGGCGCACGCTGCCGCACCAGCACCGCCTCCGCGCCTCCCTTTCTTTTTTGGGTCACGTGATGGCCTCCCCCTCTTCTCAATTTTAATCCTCGACATCCGTCCAGCATCTGGAGTATCTGGCTTGACTTTATGCTAAATTTGAGCTGTTGGTATGTTTTTTGCAAGGCCATTTTGCTCCGCTGCAGGCAGGGGAGCGCCTCTGTTGCCATAATTTTATGAAAGGTTCTTTCCTGTCTTAGCCATTGTCACAAAGTGTTATGTTTTCGATTTCATTTCAAATGAAGACATCTCTGGCTATGCACAGACTCCCGGTCAGAATGTGCTTTGGTCTACTGGTGGCTCCGGCCATTTTTCTCCTTTCTTTCCTTAGATTTGTGACAGTGTTCCATAGTGGCAGGTGAGTGTGGAAGGAAGGAAGATGTATATCTATTTGACTGCCCATAGCTCTGGTTCCACCCTACCATGGTTCGATCAATGAGAGCCTTCGTTTCTGCATTTCTGGCTTCTCCTCCAGTTTTCTATATTTCTTCAAACAGCCAAAGGTACATTATGAATAATGGCTCATTGCCAGTAGCTCCGCAGATGGCACGCGACCTTGGCTTAATTCAGGCTCAAATTCTCATACCTCCGGCCATGTCTCTTGTCTCCTGTTTCTTTCAGGTTGGGTGCATTGCATTGAATTAAGTTCAAATGATAATACTGTCGCAGAGGACTATCTATCTGTTCCAAATCAAGCAGCTAAGCTTGACAATAGCAGGCGCCTCCGATCTGCTGGTTAAGAGAGGCTCTTTGGAAAACCACAAGCACCAGGGCTGTGGGGTAAATTAAGATACTTCTTTGTTGCAGAAGGCCGACCAATCCGTGAAAAGTACCCGCGAATATGAATGTTGAGACCCAAATTCAACACGGATCAAAGCCGGGCCGGTATTTGATCGTCCAATTAGCATTGGAATAACAATGAAGTTTTCATAGACTTCATCCTGGTTGCTTAATACATGATAGAATTATGCACTGGGAGTCGTTAATGAGCATCTGATACTGCACCAACCATGTATGTTGAAACAGGCCGATGCTACAATAAAATAATCCTGGTGCGCAAAATATCGACCAAGTTGAACCAAATCTTCAAGCTATATACTGTCCATCTGCACCAAACACCATGTTCAAGACCTTGAAAAAGTTTATCTGACTTCTGGAGGTGCTTATACTCACTGTTGGCAATGTAGTAACTCAAACTATGACTTAATACTGACCCTGGTTCAGAATTGAGTGTTCATACGCCAATGAACAAAAACATCACCGTTATTCTGATGCTGATTGGACGATCAATTCCCGGCGCGGCTCCGAGGCGGGTTGGATTTGCATTGTTCATGCACTTAACATTCCGGTTTAGGGTGGTTCTTGGGTTGATTATCATTCATTTACTCTGAATACATATCTTGTGTCATCTCAGAGCCACGGAACTCCTATTTACTGAAGAGCCTCCGGTAAACTTGATCATCGGAGGCTCCTACCTCGTTGATTCCTTTCTGGAATTGATTCATTTGAATTTAGTGAAGGGAGAGAAGCTTTAGAGACAGCAGGAGAAATGCAGGCAATGTGCCTGGACCCCCATCATCAGGAAAACTGCGAGTTACTAAGAGTTACTATGGGCACTATGGAGCACTTGCCTAGCTCGCCTAGCACTTGCCTAGTGCTCCATAGTGCCCCTAGTAACTTGCAGTTTTCCTGATGCATATTGAAAACTCAAGAGCCAGAGCCGCTGTACCAGAGCCGCAAGATTGCGTGCAGAATTGGAACCAAGCAGTTAATTAGGATCCTTGGCTTCGGAGATGTTGAACCGATGAAGAGCTGGAGTAGTTGACAAAGGTAGAGGCAGCGAAACCAAGGATAAATTCACCAGAGCCACCGGAAAAGGATAAAAAAAACTAACAAAACACCTCTCCACTTCAACTGACCATAAGGGATTGAAAACCATTGAATTGCACTCGTGACCCAACAAGGTTGTTAGTAGAAAATCATACATAGCAATGGATAAATGAAGCGGAGCCACCGGCGAGGGGGGGGGACAAGATGGCTTATGGAACACTTCCGACTCACTCAACCAGGCTCTGTACATGATAACAAGCTGAAAGCTCACCAGTAAATCCAATTCCACTGACCCAAAGCATGAAAGTACAGCAATAGAGGCGCTTGCTAGCCTGAAACCGAGTGAAATTGGGGGGTAGGAGACTTTCTAGAGGCCGAAATTTGAGCCAGATATCTCCCATGCACCATGGATCTTGAAGATAAAATTTTCCGATGGAGCTAAGAGGCTGTCGGAGGCGGCAGGAACCATTTGGCGGCATTGTGCAACCTACAGATGCAGTTGACATAATAGAAGCGCCCAGAACACCACTGCCGACGTACCCTCTTAGGGTATTACTCACCTTACAGATTAAATGCCCTATCAGGGGTGTGACGTAAGGTAATCGTAGGTACCTGAGGTGAGAAACTCTTGCCCCTGAGTTCAATATTCAACATGGCCCTCCGGGCACCCCTGGAACCTGAGGCACCCCACCATGCAGTACCATACTTGCTTCGGCTGATGCATTGGGACCATTACGTACAATGTCCCGATTTGGAAACGGTATATTGCCATTTTGGGACAGGATTTTGATGAGGGGGGGTAAGGCCGCAAGCGGCAGGTGCCGAACCTCGGTTTTTTCAACTTTTTTGGTCACTATTGGGCTTTGACTCAAAAGCTCTTCTCATAATACTTGTACAACATTATTCAATATAGAGTCTTGATATGTACGAGATACTAATAAGTAGTAGTCCTATACTAGAGTTGTGTAACTAACTTTGTGCACCATTTCTAAGAGGTCGCCCTCGTGTGTTGTTTTAGTCTCCAGTTCTTGTTAGCGTCCTTGACCGCCGCATCCACAGCCTTCCGTAACGAGCCACGGCGTCCGCCACGGCCGCTAAGCGGTCCCTAAACCATTTTGCGGGTCTGACTTCCTGGATATGTTTGTTGAAGACGGGACCACAGCCAGCACTGGCCATTCCTAGTCCGCCATACATTTTCCTAGTAATTTTCACTCAGGACGTCGTCGAGGTATTCAGGACACCAGTAATAGTCATCCAAATCACAGACAGTGAATTATCTGACCAGCATGATCGTCTGCCCGCAACGGAAATAAAAGTCCTCCAATTGTCGAAGCTGGTGCGCCAAGATAGACTTGAATTCCGGCACCAAAAGATCAAGGGCTTAGCGGGGCATTTTCAGTGTTTCATAGCCGCCGCTCTGGCCATTGTCTCCAATCCTCGGTGGTACGCAATAGCGAACACCCAGTGCGGCTCCTTCTCAAGAAACCTCGGCAATCATTGCTTTCTTCCGTATCTGGAAGGTGGACAGCTGCTGGAGGTGCTCTAGTATTTTCAATATCTCATCGTCGAGACATGCCAACTGCGCATTGGCGTCCGATACAACCGAGTGAATAAAAAGTGGATTCCGAGTCATCGGGCGGCTCGTCACTGTTCAAGAGGTTGTAACACCGTATTCTGTCCAACAGATATATCAAATGCATTCAGTGGACCGAGGGGAAAATTGCCACACTTGGAGCACCGAGAAGCGGCCATCTAAGGCAATGAAAATGAGAATAACAGCATGACATGCACCAGTATGATTGCCGTCTCCTTGAGGGTGCGCCCTATGACCAAAAAAAATGTTCAAGTTTGAAGGCAAGGATGTTTCGAAATAATTTATTGCACGAGACGGTCTTATAGAACAATTGCAGTTTTAGTGTGTAGCGCACAAGTAAGTATTGAACATAAGACCCCAGATTTGCAAGTGAAGGTGGATACAAAAGGGAGGGGCACCCTTAGGCAGCAACCTGTCGCGGATGAACACGGTGCATGGTTAACTCCGCGCACTTAGAGTCATGTTCCCCGAGTCCTTTGTTCTCATTATCGTCTTGGTGCAGGTGGCAGACGAGGTCGTTGTGTGCACCGAGGACGTAAGTGTGGAGCCGATCACGGACGAGGAGCGATGCGCACTGGATGACGGGGAGCTGGGATGGGAGGCAGATGCTGAGGACGACAGAGCCGCAGAAGATGCGGGACTGCTTGTGTGAAGCAGATGCTGACGAGGTGTGTATGCTCGATGAAGAGCTAGTAATGGAAGCTGACGCCAAGGACGAGGACGAGTGGAACACAGAAGATGACGCCGCGCTACTGGTATGCGAAGTCAATGAGGATCTCTGCGCGCTGGATGACGCCAAGTTGGGAGGGGCAGAAGACGAGCGGGCTGCAGAAGATCATGCAGAACTACTTGCGTGCGAGGACGACATAGGGACAGAAGAAGACAAGGTCGACGGTGTCACTGTGAGGAGACATGATTACGCACGAGAAAATCCAAAGAAATACATCACGCACCCTTTGTGCAGTCGATTCCAACACTTGTCCCGGTGAGGTTGGTGCAACAATTGGGCCAAGGTGCCTGAAGTGCTGCATGCAAGAATAAGTTTCAAATAACGGATAAAAAGGAATGCACGTACCAAGAATCACCGGAAGCGGGGACACAATTTATGGTGATTTGTGCGCCGCAGCTGTCCTGGGAGATACCAAGACCGTGGAGAATAGTCTCCGTGTCGGGGCTGGTAGCCAACTCAAGGTCGGAGCAACAGAAATTTTTTGGCTGCCGCAGCTGTAGGATGTCGACGAGGTCGTAGATTACTTGACACCCGAGTCTGATGAGCGGTGTCGGGGAGGGAGCGACGACAGGCCGTAGGAAATCCGCTGGGTGTTTGAGTCGGGGCGAGCAGGACAGCAGAGATGGCGTACGAAAGGGCCAGGGCCCAAAAGACAATAGTGTTCTTCATGTTTTGTTGTAGTGGTGGCCATATGCTGAACCGCAAGAAAAAGACTCGGGATTGAGGAAGATACATCAAACTTTGTGATGGAAAAGTCTTCTTTGGATTCTGCATCGGGAAAGTAATCCTTCACCATCAGGGCGAGACGAGCTGAGCCCAGAGCACACCACATAGACAGATAGAGAGAGAGAAAAAAATGCGGAGAGGAATAAGGGTAAACGCAAAGAGGAGAAGACACAGAAGGATGGAGAACAAATAGGCAAACGACTCGGAATAAACACGCGCTTGAGACTTGAAGAACACGATTTCAAGACAAGCAGATTGAAAGTAAGGAAAGCAAAGCGACATCCAGATTTTGCATCTTTCTTTCAGAAAGCGGATTCAACACTCGAGAGAACGGGCCCGTAAACGAATGCCAACAAGAGTGTACAGCAATAGCACGGCACATTACCATGAAAGCGACAGGTCAAAAGGCACCAGATCAAGGCGGTGCCTCGGAAGGTGGCACAGTGATCGGTGGAGACAGGGAGGAAGAACAAAGGAACAGAGATACAAGAACGGCACATTTCCATCAACGAAAGAGCGAGCACAGCAAAATACCATATATGGCCAAGCACAGCAAATTACCATATATGGGTAACGAAAGAGCAAGGAAAACACATCTGGAGCTTTAGGTGGCGGTGGCTGTGACATCACCTTTTAAGGCAAGCAGAGAGTTACAAAAAAAATACTGTTAGAACCAAACCTAAAGGTTCGGCAAAAAAGCAACATTTTGAGTGATAGGATGAAACGGCACGTGTGGTAGCAGAATGGGGTTATGCCCATTTAAGGAAACTTTCATTTGCCATATCGGGACAGCATTTCCAAAAAGTCTTTGCAGAGACCTGGAACCTAAAGGTTCCAGGAATTATTGTTGCGCTTTGCATCCTGTTTTGTCAACTTTGAGTTGATTATTTGCCGTTCATACAATACAGTCGCAAACCGCGAAGCGAAACGCTTAGCTTCCACACGTGATTGTGACCGCAGTGGTGGACGAATGAAATTATATTTTGTTATGTGTGGACAGGGATACTTCCTGGCTTCCCAGTGAGACAAAACTTTGCATGGTTTGGTGCATTGGTTGTGGAGAACGAGGGCGATCTTTCTGACAAGTCAAATATGAGTAAATAACACGGAAGCGAAACACTTCCAAACAACCTCGTGCGCCTCAGCCATGGGGCTTGACCATTCGGAATGTTGATATCCTTAATCTACGACTTCGAAAACCTCATCTTGGGATTCGGGCTACTCTGCACCATACGGAAATATCGATACGCGAGCGCTGCAAGCCAAACACTCACAAATCAATAATGATGTTGAAAGACTTGAATTGTGTAGGCTCTACAGGGAATCTTGAACCAATCCTGGTGGTGCAATTGGACTTTTTCAAGTGTAGATTAATCTCCTAAAATTCAAGGCTCACAATGTCGGCTGAAGTAAGAGAATAACAGAGTGTTTCGCTTCCGTGTTGCGTTTCGCTTCGCGGTTTGCGACTGTATCTGGTTATGGGGAGTTTCCTCAAAAAAAGGATAGTGTGCGCCGAAAGCTAGTTCGAGGATCTCTCAGCGGTGGTCTCAGCCGCGTCTAGTTTCCTCCCATTATTGTATCATGAGTACCGGACCTTTCATCGTAGGCTAAATGGACTTCAAGTTCCCATCTTCATCCAGGCCTGTTGGCGCCGTTGGTTGGTGTAATGTAATAATAAAAGTAGACATACCAAGAGTTCTGTCCGCAATCATGATCAAAATCCCTCCTGCCCGACTCATCGAATACAAATTAGGAGACTCCGGCAAATCCAAGTACTCAGCGACCGCGCCAGCGAATGATTCGGGGCCCGAATGCATAGTCCAGCTGACAAAAGACTCGGGCAGTAATCCCACAAGGTCAAAGTCGATTAAGCACATTTTTCCGTTCGTGTCGAGGAGAAAATTGCCCTCATGCATGTCCGACTGGGTGAAGAGCACCCTATCGTTACGGAAACTGATCTCTGCCGGCCTCCCTGCTTTCGGGATCCGTGCGAGAGCCTAGTTTGAATTAATGTTGGCGGTCGGCAGCTGAGTGGGGGAAGTCAAAAAGAGACATACACGGTTCATGTACCGTTCCAAAGCTTCTTTGCTCGAGAGGAAGGGGGATGCGCCGCTCTTGAACAGTCTATGGCGCGCAATTCCGCCCTCAATTGATCCTATTTCTACGCCGCTAGGAGCGGGAAGATCATGGAGCCATTGTAACGCCTCGGCAACCTGTTGAGGCACTTCCCGGACTGGTGTAGGCCCAATATCGATCCGTTCCATGACCAAGTAGGCCATCTTCATTTCAGAGACGAAATAGTCGCGAACTTGGGGAATGCGAGGTGCGCTCGCATCAACGACCGCCTTTTCGTAGACATACAGCTGCGTCCTGTATTGAGGATACAGGGAGCCGTGACCGCCATACTTGATGAAATATTGACCAAAAGATATGCACTGCCTGAAGTCGAGGTTGAAGAAGTCGCTTTCACGTTCATGCTCTGCGCAAAGGGCGATGATCGTTGTTCTAACATCATCTGGAATCGAGGTAGAGTGCATTACAACACTGGATAAAGAGCCACGACAGTTAAGACTTGAGAGTGCCGTGGACGCACGCTTGAGTTTTAGAGGAGCTCCTATCTGTTACGTAAGTACATTGACAGACATTGACTCGTGTGACCGTTTTTCAATTTTGACCGCCCGCCTTCAAGTTGACCCTCCTTCGCCATTGTCTCTGAAAGATACCATGGTTCCGCTGCGCTTGAACCCGCAATTGCGGACAGCAGCGAAGTTCTTTCTCGCTCATCCACACCACAACAGTCCACAACCGCCGCCCGCAAGTTTTCTTCATCGAGCACACACAACAGTACCCCCAAGTTTGCGACTTCAAGTTTGGTGCCCACAACCACGAATGTCGCTGTCAGCCTCCGTTGCGTTTCCTATTTCTCTTCCAGACCACCGCCTCGCGCATGAGCCTCTGCGTTCTTGCCTTCGTTTGAATTGCTCTGAAGCAGCTGTTCGTGTCTCGAGTCAAATCTTCAATTCCCGCATGAGTCGCCTCCAAGTCTGCAGGGTCCTGCAGCGCCGCTCGTTGGTACTAACTTCTTCTGCTCGCTTGTTGTGTTATGCGCCCTGCTCGTTGAGGAAGGAGACAGTCGGTGTTGACGGTGAAGGTGCTCTGGTCGTAGAAGACGCGGGCACGTTGGAGATGAGCGGGAGGGCCATCCAAGAGCACGTCAAAGCCGTGGAGGAGACCTAGGTTCGCGTCGAAACTAAACCTCATCCGAGTTGGGGACCATCTCCTCGGCCCAGATCGCACCTGCGCAAATTACCCAAATAACATTGGCACTGGATCTACTCTACCAATTCTCCCTAACTCATCTATAAATTCCCCTTCTGAACAGCTGACGCCGCAGGGGGAAACCGAATCTTCCCGTACGCCCACTCTCTAATGAGCACACCGGCGATCGCGCTGGTCGGCGGGACGCGGAACGGCGGCTCATCCACTACCGCGGGCTCCGCCGAGCGCACGTCCTCGCTGGTCTTCTCGTGCCCAGCCTTATCGGCGTTTTCCGAAAACCGCTTTTGGTCGGCGGCGACGATCTTGGTGCCGAGGGCGTGTTCAAGGACTTCGATGATCTCGGCGCGGGTGTACCATCGGGCGTCTGAGAATAAGGTAGAGTGAGCACACAATCACTCGTGCGAAGCGAAGGAGTGAGAACAGGAAAGGTGAACTCACCCAAAAGCTCGTTATCGAGGTCGAGCCGTATTGGCTGGGAGGCGTCGGCGCGCGCGTAGAACCCGACCATGAGGTTGGCGGGGAAAGGCCACGGCTGCGCCGAGTGATACGTGACGTCCCATGCTTTCACACCCGCCTCTTCCCACATCTCGCGCACGACTGAGTCCTCGAATGTCTCTCCGGGTTCGATGAACCCCGCAAGCGCGGAATAGAATTTCCCCGGAAACCTTTTCTGTGCGGGGTCGTCAGTACGAGTGTGGAGGTTGGGGGTTGGGAGGCATAAAAACATACCCCCCGGCCAAGCAGAATCTTCTCCCCGGTTTCATCTATGGCGATCATTATTACTACAGGATCTGTCCGCGGGTGGGTAAAGTTATGGAGGCCTTTGCTGAGCAGCAAAGTTAGTCAGATTGGCAGAAATAAATATAAGCTCGTACACACCCAGTCGGACATGGCTTCCTCCCCGTGTTATCGGCCCAGGGAAGAAGCGTCGAGCAGGAAATCTTCCACCCACCCCACATGGAATATGTAGGGGAACCGCAAGCCGGACAAAACTTATTCCTCTGGTTCCAATCGACCATGCTCCGCGCCCCGTTGAATAATGCCAACGAAACCTTGTCTAGTTGGAGCCCCATCAGCAATGCTCGCGGCTCTCCCCAGCTGAGGATCTGAGTATCTTTGTCGTGATCCAGAAATGCCTCAGTGTCGATTCCGAGCTCGCCAATGTCCAGCGCAAAATACGGGACGCCCTCCAATTTCGCGACAGCAGTTTCCGGGTCCTTGAAGTCGGAGGTAGGGAGCGCGTTCAGCGTGGACAGAGCGTCCAGGAGGCCTAGGAACACGATACGCGGTCCGCGTCGGCGGGCAGCCTCGGTGAATGGGGTTTCCTCCTCTGCAGTAAGCAACCGGGCATCGTCTTTGCCCTGCCCGAAGTAGGGCTCCGGGCCAAGGAATGATTTGACCTGCTCCGTCGCCAGTTGTGCGATGATGGGTCTGGACGAGCTGCTAGAGGCCGGGGTAGAGACGAGCTGCTGCCCGTTGTTGGCAACTAGCCACCGAGCCTTGGGGGACGCGGCAATCGCGTTGAGGAAGGAATGCGAAGAACGGAGCCACGAGAGCCGATTCAAGGGCGATCCTCCTTCACTACATTGGTTATTTTCAGATCTAAAGAAAGGGAATGAACTGGGGAGAAAGACCTACGTCTCGGCCATGGCGGTAAAGGATACTATGCGCCTTACAAATCGAATGCAATCGCTTTTATATGGTCGGGTATCCCGGGGCCGGACCGGAGAGTAAGCAGCGAATCTCAAAATCACGCCTTGTAAGTCTTCGGTGGATGAGAAAGAAATTCGGTGAACTTGACCGACTGAGACCCCTATGAATAATGGGAAGACGCAGACTGGATTTGGCGGGAGCCCGATTACGAGTTGGAGCTTAGTCAAATTTAAATGGCAGTGATGGGAGTGATGGCGGAAGCAAAGTTGAACTTGCTGCCACCAACATCGATTCGAGTCTCGGGCGCCCGGAAACATAATCGCTCGCTATTTCCGCATTTTCATAACCACCCTACTTCGAGTTGGCACGTTTCGCTGGCAAGAGAAATTTTCTCAACTCGCGTTCAAGGCATTCCACGCGTTGTAAAACTAGAGTACGAACCTGTGCGATTAAAAAACAGGTGCCACGATCGGAACACTTCTCTCAAATGAGACCAGAGTGAGATCTAGACATTCTTATTCTATTTAATGGGCTGCAGCTCCTATTGGGACACCGCGCAGATAGTACACCCCTCCTCTTACAATTCCTGCCTTATATGAGCACCTCCACCATAACCCTGCCACCTGGCATACGTTTCCTCGGCCGCACTCTCTTCGCACCTTTATGCCTCTTCCTCATGTTCCAAGCAACCGCTACCCATCGAACTTATGGGTTCGGCCTCCCGCCGTGGCAAGCTCCCATTATCGCACTCTTTGCTTGCATTGCTTTCGTCGTCGGCAGGAACGTATTCGTTGGATTATATCATGCTCGAGCAGCAGCTGCGGTGGGAGCTCGTCTTGTGCCTTGCGCCAAAGGCGCCTGGCCCGGAAGTGTCGACCTTATGCATAGATTGCTTGGAGCTGCCAAGACAGGGTATCTGGGTAAGTTTCCCCAGTTCCTTTCCGCGATTATTGTGAGCCTTACGGATTTGCGCAGGTGATAGCTTTGCGGCGCTCGCTCAATCGTTGGAACCTGCTATCAACATCAGGATGCTTTGGGAAGACAAGATCTTTACCGTTGCACCTGAGCACCTCCAGATAGTACTTGCTACGGACTTCAAGAACTACGTCAAAGGTACGGTTCACCGTTCATCTGTTTCTTGCTGCCCTGATATTCAATTAATTTTCAGGTAAACACTTTTGCAGTATGATGGATTCCGTCCTCGGAGTAAGTGATTACTTTGGTCATCTTATTCGAGTTTGCTAAACCGTATCAGAATGGTGTATTCAATTCAGACGGTGAGCATCGAGTAAATATGTAGAGGACCACGCTGACTGTGGTTCAGGCGACATGTGGTCGTTCCACCGGTCCATGACCAGGCCCTTTTTCGCCCGGGATCGCTTCGAACATTTTGAAATATTCGATCGTCACACAGAGACAGTTATTTCCCTCATTAAAGGCCGCATGGCAGAAGGTTATGCAATGGATTTCCAGGTATGTCATCGCCACAAAGATATTCTCGACCCGAGCTAAATACCTTTCGTGCCGGTAGGACTTAATCAGCCGCTTGACCATGGACTCCGCCACAGAGTTCCTCTTTGGTTCCTGTGTTGATAGCTTGACGTGCACCCCACCATACCCGCACAACGCATCTGCGGCGCTGCGCTTATGCGATGACTCGCCCCGCGCTCAGGCGGCGAATACCTTCACGGAAGCCTACGGCCAGGCCATGCACCAGATCTCGCTCCGCCAGCGGCTTGGTTGGGCTTGGCCGCTGTTTGAAATCTTCGCCGACAAAACCGCGAAGCCCATGGAGGTTGTCACTAAATATATCGATCCTATCATCGAGGCTGCCTTGGACAAGAAGAAAATGGCGGAGGAGAAGGGCGTCGTCCATTCCAGCGAAGATAGTTGCCTGCTTGATGAGCTGATGAAGTCGACATCGGGTGAGTACGCAATAATTCCTGCCAAGCATGTACTTAGGTGTGCTCGATAGATCCAAAGCTGTTGAAGGACGAAATGTACGTTTTTTTTTCAAAATCTCCGGATTTTCAACTCATCCATCAAACAGCATCAATATTTTAATTGGTATGGCTTCTACAAGTTGAACGCTTTACGTGCCATATATTGAACCTCATCTTTAGCTGGAAGGGACACGACCATGTCCGTTTTGACAAATGTCATCTATTTGTATGTGTTTTCCAAATGTTCAACTTCGATGTTCGATTTTCGCTGATTGGTGGGTCAGGCTCTCCACTTCTCCCGCGGTTACTGCTAGCTTGCGGGAGGAAATAATGACGTTTGTTGGTCCCTCCGATCGTCCGACATACGATAATATCAAGCAAATGAAATACTTGAGGGCAGTAATAAATGGTATGTTTCGCGACCATCACGTCCCGACAACCTAACTGATCGCCTTCAGAAACCCTCCGTCTTTTTCCTCCTGTGTAGGCTTTTCTTCTCTGCGTTCCCATTGATTTTTCTTGATGATTTTCACTACACGAAGCCCTTTCAACATTCGGTATGCCTGTTCTCTTCGTCCGCCCTGCCTTTATTTATGATACATGCGCAGAGAATCCATCGAATCGACTATCTGGCCCTCGCCCGACCCCAACGAAAAGCCATTATACATTCCCGGCGGCACTACGTCTGTATTCTTATTTTGCTCTCGACCGTTTTCTGAACCCATCCACACAGGATCATGTACTCTGTCATGGTGATGCAACGGCGACCCGACTTGTGGGGTCCAGATGGTACAAACTCCAGCCCGCATCGAAGATTTAATTAATCAGGCACCACAGCCCATCTATTTGACCCGGCAAGATTCCTCGATGAACGGGCCAAGAAATACATCTCCCATCCGTTCAAGTTTTTGCCGTTTAACGCGGGTCCGCGTATCTGCCTCGGCCAGCAGGTGAGTATTCCCTATTTCCATACCGTAAAGTTCTAAAAGGGGCGTGCAGTTCGCTTATAATGAAATCTCTTTCGTGCTTATTCGGCTGTTGCAAAATTTTGCCTCACTGAAGCTGGATGTCGATGCGTGCCCGCCTGAAGCGCGGGTTCCTGCGGATTGGAGCGGCCAGCCGGGACGCAAGGGCATCGAACAATGTGTGCCGAGGATGCATCTGACTCTGTACACTCAGGTAGGACTTTTTCGCTCCTTGATCTCTTTTCTGGCTCACGAAATATTTCAGGGCGGGCTTTGGGTGAAGATGGAGGATGCCAAGACCGAGGCATAAGATATCCGGACGGTGCTTATTTTTTTGTACATCATTTCCGGTAATAAGTATGTATACACTGGAGGTTGGAAGTTACACCATACCCACGCTACGGGTCGCGGATCCATCCCGAACCTGCATTTCGTTGATTCACATACTACTGGCTTGAGGATACTTCGTGCTTACCATCTGATATCTTTGCAAGAAGGTGAGAATTAGATGGACAATATCGAGTTGAAACACACTAACTTGACCCCCAAGAATTGCATGAGTCGATTTAAATTCCGTTCTCGAGATTCAGAGCCGTCGCGCAGCTCATACTCCAGCATGAGTGCACGGGAAGTCGGCGCGTCCATGTCGAAAAGAGCCTGGAGATTAGGAGGATACGCGGTCGGAATTGTTCCGTCTGCCTTGTAGATGACCTGAAGGGTGTCGTCTCCGTGATCTGTTCTCAAAGCTGCGTTGCTGCGTCGACTCTCTCTGAATCACCGATATCTCAGTCGCCGGTGGAGTGTACGGAACTAGGAGACGCACGAGTTATGGAGGTCCTTTCGGACCTCCTCTAGAATCCTTTGCTGTTCTGCAACCTCGTCCTGTAGTTCCTGTGGAATGTGATCCTTCAAGCAAAGTGAGACTTGTTCCGCCACAAGTTGATCGATCTCGCGCTGGATATCTTCCTCCGCTGTGTTCAGGAATCAGTGGTAAGCATGCGGTGTGGTCCAAAGGAAGCTCATTTTTGAAATGCGGCACCCACCCTGTTTCTTCAAGAGCTGTGGAACTAATTCGGACTCGACATGTTTCAAGAGTACTGTAGACGCAACGCAATGTCAGTGCCATAGCAGTCAGGTAAAAATAATTATACTTGCGTTTGATCTCCTGGATTCCCTCTTTTTGCATTCGATCGTGGTTCATCAGCTGCGTTCGAAGACTGCATAGAAATGTAAGAGGTGAACCAGTGCCTCGTTGATATCGGAGTCGCACTCATCAATGTCCCGAGCCATTTGAGGCTCGCCTCCCAACAGAGCAATCTGCATCGTTTGCCCGTGCAACTCGCCCAACTTGTCCTGATGTGCGCGCCTTTGAGTCGGGACTTTATCGGTAGCACGACCACTGACATCTAATGCTCCAAGCATCGATCTGCCCCTGCGGACTAAGGCTTGTGACGATTGAACTCCGGATGGAGTGAGACTGTAGTTCGAGCTCGCGCTGCTCGACAACGATTCGCTGCTGTCAAGATCGCTGTCCCGAGTGATGGGCGACACAGAATCCATGTTATGCTGCCAGTGGGAGGAAAGGCGGATTAAGTCCCGGCCCTGGGAGACGTTCTGGAAGTCAATCCGGTCTGTCCTTCCGCCACGCGCATCCAACGTGTTGCGGCGCCGGGCGTCTAACTCAATTGTATTGAGTGGTGTGGACATTACGCAAGGTATAAAAATACGGTATAAATGTGATATCTTGATACATTGTCTAAGTGTTAGTGTTCCCGCAATAGTATACCCCGCGAACCAAAGTAGTTTGGTTTACGGATGAGCGCTCTCCGCAGGTGCCCGTGGCTCGGCTTCAGCAGAAGCAAAGTCGTACGTCACCTTCTCTCCGGCCGCAGCGTTCAGCTGCGCCGCCATGAGTGTTCTGAATTGCGAATCCGGACGGGAAATCTGACGGGCCGCAAAAGTTATGAGGAGCCGGAAGATCATAGTGAGAGAATTCACCAGTTGATGATACGTTCCAGACTCCACGATTCGACCACCTAAAGTCCTTTAAGCAAGGATAATCACAAAAGACTTCACAGACGGACCCTCTAAAACCACTATACGCTCCGCTCTTGCGATGGTCGATAGCCGGTGTGCGACGAATAAACACGTCGTGTGCCGATTTCGAAGAATCTTGTCAATCGCATCGTTTACCTGCAAAACAACCGTCAGCCTTCGTTGCCCGTAAAGTCTAGCCACCGCCGATGGGGTACCCGGTGCTCAGAGGTCGCGTCCAAACTACTCGTAGCTTCGTCAAGCGCCAAGAAGGCCGGTTTCTTGAGCAAAGCGCGCGCGATCGCGAGGCGCTGGCGCTGACCGCCAGAAAGGCTTAAGCGCCCAACTGTAATGAGTGACGAGATGAGGTACGTCCACGGGACAGAAACGCGGGGTCTCACTGGGGGTGTCAAACCCTTGCGGCATCCCCCATACAAACTCGCAGTTAGCGTCCCTTGCGGCCTGCTCGATCTGCTCCCGTGTTGCCTCCGCATTGCCGTAGGCGATATTCGAGGCAATCGTGCCCGTGAATAAGACGGGGTCCTGGGGTACGACGCCAATGACGCTGCGCCACGATTCGACGGAGAATTCCCGGATGTCTAGGAACGGCGGGTGTTATCTCGCAAGCCATTACGGACATGCGGAGGAGGGTCCACCAACCTTGCCCGTCGAATGTAATCTTGCCCTCCACAGGGTCGTAGTACCGAAGCAACAACGAGTGGACGGAAGACTTGCCCCCACCGCTCTGTCCTCTGTAGGCAGGTGCATGAGTCGTCGAATGGATAGTAAAACAAAGCACTGACACAATGGCGACGCTTTCGCCAACGGTGATCTCGAGATTGAAATCCTTCAAGATATCGACGCCCTTGCGGCTCGGATACTCGAATTTAATGTTGTCGAATTTGAGGACCCCCCGACGCTCGGGGGCAACAGCGACTCCCTTGTGCGGCGGAATTGCGGGGGAGCGGTCGAGAAGCTCGAATACCCGGGTCCCGGCGCCAATTGCACGCATGATCGAGGTCTGCAGAGTGGCAATTGAGAAATGGAATTAAACCGAAGAGGCTTACGACGCACGAAGAAACCGCTGGGGAGAGAAGATTAGAAAAGCGCTCTATGGGATAGAAGGAAACACATACGCCAGCATTGAGAGCCCTAAAAAGGAGCGCGAGATTAAGAAAGGGTCTACCGATAAAAAGAACCGCACCGTTCCCAACATAAGCCGTATATAGGAGCAGACTAGTGAGGTCGCCGATGGAAATGAGACCCTTGGATACCAAAGTCCCACCTTGAGCAGATCAGACTATAGTTCGCCGATAAGTAGCAAGGAGGTCACCGTATCCGAGCAAACACAGAATTGTAACGTTGCCGCTCCAACCGGTACTCCCAAAGAAGATGGCGCTTGCGGTAGACTCCTTCTTCGCCAACGACAGAACATAGTTGATGCGTTCGTGGAATTTGAGCCGTTCCTGTTCGTATGCGTTGTACGCCTGCACGGTTCGCAGGGCAGAGAGAGACTCGGAAGCCACTTTGGTCATCTCTCCGACGGCTTCTTGGGTTTGATTAGACAGCTTTTTCAGGTATCGCCCGTAGAAAACCTGTGTGGGATCAGACTTTTCACATCCTGGATGTACACCGAGAACGTACAGCGCCCAGTGATACTGGAGGGACAACTATGAGCATCAGCATTGCTGGTGAGAGGTTAGTAGCAGCCAAGATTTATGGGGATCGTAGCTTTCACTTAGTGTTGGCGAAATATAGAACATGAGGCCCACTAACGGATGTCAGTGGATGCCAAAACATACATTCAGCATACTCACGTCCGACCGAAGACATCACGACGGCACGCAATCCGTCTGAAAGATCCCGAGTCACGCTGGTGGGAAGATGAGCGTGGGCTAGTGGTCAAGAGAAAAGCGGCCTGACCTCTCTCCAACGATATTGGTGTCGACGCTCATACGGCTAAGCACGTCACCTTCGCCTTTCTCGACGTACTCGACCTCCTGTTCAAGAGCGGCCGCGTATGTACGCTCCCGCAGCCTGGCGACTATCCGTTGACCCGCCATGCGCATAAGATACGCTCTCCCAGCATTGGCCAGAGCGCCGACCGTAAATACGAACAGTAGCATAGATGACGCTTGCCATAGGGACAAGTCAAGCGGTAATTGCTAAAAAAAAACCTTTAGCCAAAAGGCGGCAAACAACAACATGAGCGTACTGGATTCGGCGAGGAAAAGAAATCGATTAGTTTGCCAATCGTCAAAGGAACACTCATGGCTATGGGTGCGGACACGAAGAGCAGTCCAATAGCTGAGTCGGCGAATCAGTTTCAAATTCGTGACTTGAACCAAAGACGAACCCGTAAGCAAAGTCTTCTTCTCGGTTTTCGCGAGATCTACGATTTTGCCAAAAGATGACGCGCTGTCGGAAGCACCAAAACTCTGCGGAAGAAACCGGGAGAGGATGGAAGATCGCGGTGTCGGAAGAGGTTTTTCTGTTATTTGATTCTTCGTTGAATACGCCCTGAAGTGTGCAGGTTGTACAGGGACAAAATAACGCCTGCCGAAGCCAGCGGCGCATTGTGAATTCCAACTGGTACGAAACAAGACGTGGCGGCAGTTTGAGAATTCAAGAGTCCGTGTCCTGAATACATGAGCCCCGAGCATAGCGCCAGCCGTTTAAAAAGTCCAGGGCGGCCAGGGTACTGTCTGGCAGCGGGAAAGCCGAAGGGTGGACGAAAAAGTTCGGCTGCTTAGAGTGGTCGGTGCATCAGCATCTCACATCAATCGGATCAGAAATGCCGCGTACCGAAATAATTAATACATGGGAAAAACCAACATATGTAGGAAAGAAAGCCTGCTTGTCCCCAATAATGCTACAGACGGAACTCTAGATGATACAAAACAGACACTCTTCACTTCAGCGACCTCAACCCTCGAATAACATCCTGAATGTCATCCCGGTTCCAGTCTCCACTCCACATCTCTTCTTTCCTCGACACGGGTGTGCTGTACCCCTCCGAGGGTGTCTCCGCTCGCGTCAGGTCCTCGAATGGCCGTCCCGACGTCGGTTCCTTCTTCCCCCCGTTCCGGGTATCATAGCGAGAGGGGGGACGCTGGTCGTTAGCGGGGAAAAGAGGTTCGCTGCTCGTGTGAGCATGCCCACGGCGCATGGGCGACGGTGGGACGTAGGTCGGCGCGCTGTATATTCTCGATTCACGACGCCCGGCGGCGGTGAAGTACACGTCGTCTGGCATCCCAATAGGACTGGTAGGACTGGGCAGGGATGATTGGCGGGGAGGAGGCAATATGGTTTGTGCGGACGCTGGCCCAGAGTCAAGATCGGGAGGGACTATAAGTATATTCTCTATCGGTGTCGAGGGAACAGTTCCGGCATGCCGTGACATCTCGATTGCTGAGCTCAGGAACGAACGAGGCTCGCTCGCCGACCGTGGCCGTCGTCGGATTTCCGTCAGCACCACGGACTGTGATATTTCCGAGATCGTGTAACTCCTCCGATTCAGTATGTGAGGGTCTCCGTCTGGCTTTGCGAATAGATGGTCGACGTCATAAATCGGACGGGGTCGGGGCGTGGGTGGAGATGAAGAGGACGTTGGAGAAGTGAATGGGCTGCGATTTTCGGACTCCGCTGGGGAAAGCGACGAAATTCTGCCCAATACTGCTTTCGATCGAACATTTGAACCAATCCATTCAGATGGGGAGAGAGGCTGCAGCTTCGCGCGCCCAACTCGCGCTGTGCGTAGACTGGAAGTGTCGTTCTCATTGTGTTTGTCAGCGATGATGCCCTGCCGGACGTCCTGGGCTCGGTCCACAGCCCATGTGTACTCTGCAGAAGAGCACTGGCTTGGTTCGGTAGGGGAAATAGGCTCCACTATTGAATAATCGTGAGGGCATCATTGTTGCAAAGGCGAAAATACGCACGGGGATCATCCAAGTCCGAAGTACTCACAGAACGCTTGGCAGCACTACTGAGTGAAATATGATCTCCATGCTCTTCGGATGTCGCGGAAGAGAAAGTGCTCGACGTCGGAGAAAGCAGAGGATGGTCTGTTTCAGACAAGAGATTTGACCGAGAATCATTCTCCGAAGAGTGCGAATAGAGTGAAGGCGATGACGAAGGGCTTCGCCTATCTAATGTATTGACGCCAGGAATGCTGAAAGACTCCGGCTCTGTGACTGCTCGCCGCATCCTGGCCGGACGCAGGATCCTCGCCAGCTTCCGAATGCTGGTCGTCCGAGCTGCAGGAACTGGGCTCCCAACGCGCTCCGCCATAGGAGGTCTTGGCATCGTTCGTCGTGGACGTCTCCTCGCGAGGTCCCTTGGTGAGGTGGATTGAGGGTGACTGGGCTTTTGAGACGGGAACTCAGCTTTGAGTTGCTGATAGAATCATGATGATCATCCGAGGCGTCGACTTCTGACTGGAAATGAAACGGACGGCATGGCGGTGAAGCGTGTGGAAAAATAGAGTTTGGACACCTAAGACACGGAACTGCATGCACGGACACTATGTAAATCCCAACGAATACCGTTCGGCGCTTACGGGTGATCAAAGTTAATAGATCAGTGTCTTCCGTTGACTCTATCCGCACAAGCACGAATGGAAAAGAATAGAAAATGAGAAGAGGTTTTAAAATCGAGGTAAAAGATCGGTAGCAACCTGGTCCTGAGTCGGGATTCGGCTAAGAGTGTTTATTGCCGGATATAGAAACTGAGGCAAGGATGGATAATGATCTCGAAATTACAGCCAATCTCAGAGTTTCAAGTGTTTCATTCATCCTGTGGCAGTTCCGATTCAGTAGTTAGAGTGATGAGATAGTAAGGATGCATACCTGCATTCTAAAAAAAGTCCTGGCTCCAAAATTTCCAAGATCGCGTCCGCACTGGTGGCGGCGGAACCTCTTGGATGAAACGAGTAGAGGCAAGTGCGATCTCGTCCGGGGGAGTGCGCCGCTGGATAATATCCACAAGCTTTTTCTCGCACCAGCGCATAGCTGTCGCCTCCCGTTTCCACACTCCTGTGGTCCAAACCGCCAAAGGGCCGTTTTCGAAACTTCTGTGACCAGAAGCCGCATGTTTTTCCGTCCCAATCGTTCCGCCGCGTTCAAATCCACATCGGAAGCACAGATGGAGGAACCCCGAGCCTCTTTCGAGGTTGCGGAGACGGTTGGCCAAGACAACGTCGGTAAATATCCGGTCGCCCACTATAATCAACTGCTCGGGCCGAACTGGGGTGCGCAACGAGGAAAAGTATCGCTGGATTGCTTTGATGCACGAATAACCCGGCTTCGGTGTGGAATGAAATAAAACGGGGACTTGAAGACTGCGTTCCACGGATTCAGCCTGTAAGGTGGTGAGCATTCCAGTAGCATGGTGGTAGCGTAAAGCACAAACTTGAATTCCTCCAGTATCGGAATTGCACCCCGCGGAATTGCTCACGATTAGAACGTTTCCTTCTCCGAAGGTTTGCCGGCATTCATCCCAAGCATCCTGATATCATTGAGCGACCATGATCAACCTCAATTTTTTCGCAACTGACTCGAAGCTCTGGGACTAGCTCGTCCTTGTGAGGTAACGTCTGTTTACAAGTATGAGTCGGCTTGCACACACAAAGAAAAGGAGTCCCACAAGACAGTTATCTTTGTCAAAAACAGCTCCGCAATATCCAGCTTCTTTCAGTGCCCGAAAATCAAGGTGGCGAATGTCTTTCTGCGTAATTTTCGTGAAGAAATGCGCCACAAAAACAGCTAGATGAAGCACCTTTTACAACCAAATTTGGAAGGATAATGCGAGGATTCAGGATCAGCTGGAAGGGTACCAGCAGACCTGGGACATTCAACGGCATGATGAAGCGCTGGCGATGGTGCAGGAGATTCAGAAGCGTTCACGCCCCCGTGATCTCCGACTCGTCACATGCCCGGAGTGATGCCTTCTTTCGCGACACTCACTGACTCTCACCGTCATCATGACGGTGAGTGCCATGACGGTCATGGCTCTCTGCCGTTGAGCTCGATTCACAGCCTCGAACCTCAGCTGAACGCCTCTTCCCGCTGCCTTGTCTTCCGAAGTTTGGAGAGCGTTTGGATAGTGGTGCTGATATGAAGCCGCGATCTTGGCATGCCGCACACCACTTCATCAAATTCTCCATTCAATCGAGGTGTTCTTGTTGCCCATCTGTCTTGTCCGCAGTCGACAATTGTTGGTCTTCATGTCATTTGCAGCTCAGCATCGATTCTTATACTAGTACTCGTCGGGCCGCACTCGGCACCATGGCTCTCACACGGCCAGCGCATATTCCACTTCCCTTGTGCTGTCCAGCGGTTCCTTGCTTTATCACCGAGAAAAGCTCAACGGAAACAAAACTCACCGTGGAGCGGCCTGAAGCCGTTTGCACCAACAATAGGCAGTCCTGACGGAGTCCTGACGCAGTCAATCCTGAGAGAAAGATTATATTATATTCATATCTTCTCATCAGCCGCCCTGGCAAAAAGTCTCGGTAATGAAACTGCGCAGCATCATTGAATCCGCCTCGGTGAGAAATCTTGTTTATAAGACCGTCGCTGTGACTAGAGATCTTTAACTGAGGCCAAATCCCCTTCACATCGAGTTCCCGAAGCGGTCATGGCGAAGGACAACTTTCTGTTGGACAAAAACTGGATTTATCTGATTGATAGGATTCCAGCTTTATCTTCCGCGGTATCTGCCTTCATTTTGCTTCTACGCACCGTGTGTCGACACCGCACGTCTCAAGACTCGGAGGAGGGTATTCCAGAATACGACTTTCCCTCTCGAGCTTCTATGCTTCAGCTCATTGGTTGCTTCATCTCGCTGTCGCTCTCCGCAGCGACATTGCTTGGGGAAACAAAAGCTCGGGCCGTACAACTATCCCTGTTTGCATGCTATGCAAGTCATGCCGGTTCTTTCTTCATCTTTTTCTACTGACGCCGGTTGCCAAGACCTATTGCGTTGTTCTAGCTCTCCTGGTTTTCTTCTGCCGCGACAAAGCAGTCACTCGGCATCTCCATCTGCTTCTGTTTTTATGTTTTTCGGTATATGCGTATCGTGATCTGTGGCCGTTGGCAACCTGGTCCACCAGACCGGAAGACCTCTCCGAGGGATGGATTGTGTGGTTCAAAATCGCAGTGCTCTTGGTCATCGGTGTTCTCATTCCTCTTCTCCAACCTCGGTCCGGATGTAAAGTAAGGTACCATTCCTACGAACAGAGGGGTACTCACTCTGGACAGAATGGAACGCCTGAGGAGACCGCATCTCTGTTTTCACGACTTACTTACGGATTTTTGGATCCGTTGATCCTTCGGGCGTATCGCAAAACCCGCATTCCTCTGTGCGAGCTGCCTCCTCTCGCAAAGTCCGATTCTGCTGCCAGCCTAGCGCAACGGAGTCTCCCGATTCTCAGCTCACAGCCCCAGAGTTTATTGTGGGGGCTCGTAAAAGTCTTTCGTACGTTCACCTTGGAGTCCTCGGTTTGCATTTGTGTCATGAGCGACTAGGAGTTGAATGCGCGGCCTTGATCGTTCTGTTTCTTCTTCAGGTATGTGAGTGGTTTTGCGGATGGCTGTTATTTGAACGCGAAAGACCACTCTGGCATTGGCCACCCCGCTTGGACTCAATCGACTTTTAAAGTATCCTTTGCTCTTATGAACTTGGATGCTGTGTTCATTTATGCATCATGTAGGTCTCTCGAGGTTGCATCCCCCGTCCGCCCGTGGTTCTGGATTGTGTGTATTCTTTCTGCGGCTGTGTCCCGCACAGTAATATCAGAATGGTACATGTACACTGCCGTAGGTGTTTCTCGACCTCAACACATCTTTTCTGATGCCAACAAGTAGACAAGGACGATGATCCAGATCGAAGCAGTCCTCACACAGCTTATATTCCAGCACAGTCTCCGACTTCGCACGAACTTCGAGTTAGCATCGGGTTCACGAACCAAAGACTCCATGGGAAAGCTCATGAATCTCATCACTTCCGATTTATCCAATATAACCGCGGTAGTAGATGTCTGGCTAGTTTGTGAGTTTAAACGCTTTTTCTTCATTCTTTCGTACCTCACAAATTGAAGTGGTCATCGCGCCGGTCCAAATCGCACTTAGCACCTGGTTCTTGTATGCAATTCTCGGCTGGAGGTAGCATAACAATTTACCTGCGTTGGAAACCAACTGAATAAGGACGACGACAGCGCCCTCGTAGGTCTGGCGGTCATGATTGCCTGTTTACCGCTACCAGCGTACATCACCTTGCGAGTGATGCAAGGTATCCAGGTCTTGCGGATGAAAAGGGTCCTTTCATCCTCTCCCTCCGCAAATCCTCGCTGATTTTTTTGTGTATTCAGACGGATGAAAGAATCCAAGTTGTCACCGAGAGTGCGTGGCTAGCACCTCTCGTCTCCGAACATATCTTTCATCTTCTACAGCAATGGCGATCCTGCGCATGGTTAAAATATTTGGATGGGAGTCACGGATGAGAGGACGCATGACCGAGAAGCGCAAGCTGGAACTGAAAACCATCAAGAAAGACAAGCTACTATCTCTGATAGTAGGAAACTTCAAGTATTCACCTTTTTTGAGGCCTTGAGGATTCGCACTGATAATTCAAGAAAAGCTTCGTTATCCCGTTCCTCACCATGATCGCGACATATGCGACATATGTACGTTCAGCCATTTGTGGTTCAACACCAGTACTGATTCCTCAGACACTAATCATGAGGGAAGCGTTGACAGCCTCCACTGTTTTCTCCTCCATGGCAGTATTCGAATTACTTCGCCTTGAAATTCGGAAAGCGCTTTCTAGCTGTCCCATAATTGTCAAGGGGAAAGTCTCCATGGGCCGTTTGGAGAGTTTCTTGAAAGATGTACGTCCCAGTACGATCACTTATTAGATTTTCGTAACTGCCTTTCAGACGGAAATGTTGGACTCGTTTTCGCAGGATTCTTCAACATCTGTTGTTCTTCCTGACGACAAAATTGCTGGTTTCCGCATGGCGAGCTTCTCCTGGAAAACTGGCGAAGCTCCGAATTTTAGTCTGAATATCAAGTCTGAGATTGTTTTCCGACCTGGCATAAATCTCATCACTGGACCAACAGGCACAGGTAATACCGTTCGTCTTCCCGGTAACGCATCTCTTATTTGTGTTGGTAGGGAAGACTTCTATGTTACTAGCTTTGCTTGGCAAGCGACGCCCTTTGCTCTCGATTACGTTCCAACTGACTCCAATCAGGGGAAATGCGATTTAAAGCGCTTGAACCTGATGCTTGGTTCGGCCTTGATCGAACAAAGGGCATTGCATATGCGCCTCAGGAATACTGGCTACAGAACGAGAGTATTAGAGTACATGCGCTCTATTGCGCTCAACGGCGTTTGCTCACTTGAACCATAGGAAAATATTGTGATGAGTACCCACTTCGACGAGGAGCGATATAATAAAGGTGCCTAGAATTTTTTTTTTTTTTCAAATACCTCGAGGATTCATTTTCGGCCGTCAGTGTTGGATCAATGTGGACTGGTAAAAGATTTGGCACTTTTTGAATGGGGCGATCGGACGATGGTTGGGGAACGCGGTCTGACTTCAGGTTTGAGCATTTAACGTCCATGCTAGAAATGCCTCATTTATAACGTTTGTTCGAAGCGGTGGTCAGAAGGTGTGTGCGGTTCAATTTAATGATTTTATGAATAAAAAATGGCAGGCTCGGATCACGGCTGGCTCGATGCATTTATTCACGCGCTCAAATAATTTTATGGACGATCCTCTGAGTGCTCTTGATTCGTATGAGGATTCTAAGCAATATGCTCGACAACGCTCAATTTTTGACAGGCATACTGCGACCCATATTGCGATAAATGTCTTGCCGGAGAGCTGGTCGCGGGAAGAACGGTGCTCCTGGTCACCCATAATGTGCCACTGGCCAGCCGCATAGCACAATCCATGGTTATGCTAGGTCCGATGGTTCAATCCAACAGGGTCCTGTCGATCAGGTTCTTGTTGACCTGAAGGCCGACGCCACTGCTATCGCCGAGGACCAACCAACTGGGAGACCACCCCAGGGCATCAATGAAGCTGCCCCTAAAGCCGCCACGACCGAGGAGGTAGCAGAGGGACATGTCCAATGGCCCGCATTCAAACTGTACTTGTCAAGTCTGAGCAGTCACCATATTTTGTTTTGGAGCATTTTTTTGGGCGGCATCGCGCTGAACGAGATCACTCTGGTTTTTCAAGCCTGGTTCCTGGGCTATTGGTCTGCGCAGTACGAGCGCTATCCGCCGTCCGAAGTATCTCCATCCTAGTGAGTTCATCTCGATCTTCAGGGTATGTTGTTGACTCGGTGTTTAGCTACTTGTCGATCTACGCCGTCATCATAGCGTTTGCGATGGTGGCTTATTCCGGTTATTTCACCATCTTCACCTTCGGCTCCATGAGAGCTTCTTTAGTAATTCATGACCGTCTCATGGACTCGATTGTCGGCTGCACTATGCGGTAAAAGGCATAAAATCCAAATTCATGACCAACCAGCTGAGCACGTTTCAGATGGCTCGACACAACTCCAACTTCTCGCGTGGTGACTCGTGCGACACAAGACATGCAAATAGGTCAGCTTTTTAAATCACCTCTTGCCTTGGTTTCTCTGAACCGTTGGCTCAGTGGACGACGCTATG